>QZGG01001083.1:0-81720 GCA_006409495.1 Sedum album | reverse complement strand
TAGAGCTGATATGGTTAGGAAGATGAAGGTATTTAATTCTCAGTTACTCCTCACATTTGAATGCTGTGTAATAAACTGTCACTGCAAAGAATATCAATGATAATAAAGGTAGAATTATATAAATGATGTAAGATGCATGATCTATATAAGGGATATGATGAATATCAAATTCATAAACAAAGCCAAATCATTTTATAAACCATTCTGGACCTAACCAAGACCAACAGCTTTCATAATGGGGACAGGAAACTTAATGTTCCTGTCTATGCTTAAACAATGCTATTATGGTGAAACAAAGCAGATACCAGGAGTAGGGACTACAACACTGATCTTAATTATCATAATAGCCAATAGAATCCTCTAAATAATTGCGCAGGGGCGTGAATGGTATAAGGGAAGATAACAAAAAAGAAGAAAATAAGCAAGCTTTCAATCACTACCGTGCAATGAATTTAGGAGTGTGGACTGGAAGTACTTAACATTGGTCCTAAATTAGGAATATAAGAAAATGGAACAAGAAACAGTTATAGTGAGTGACCAAAAGCTAATTTAACGCAGAGAAGTTAAACTTATATGAAGAAGCTCTCCAATTTACAACTGGAAGTCCTAAATCAATAGAGTAACTGCCAAATTATCATGCAGAACACGAAAAAATCACGTATGCCTAATCCGTCGGTCATTCTCCTAAATAAAATATAGGAATGCTTTGACAGGCTATGGTCACAGGACACTGGACAGTAATAGCAATGCGGATATGCAGAAGCTCACAGAGCATCGTCACCATAGAAAGTAAATACTTAAATCAACATTTCAGTTTCAGTCAAGAAACTTCAAGTTTCAACTACTCAGCCTACATGTCACAGAGAGTGTTATTAGAATCTCATCGGATCAGAAGCCCAGTAGAGTTAATTAAATGAAAAGCATTTAAACTTCTAAGCATGCATGTGCACTTTAGTAGAGTAGTGAAGGAAACAGTTGAAGCAAAAGAAATAACTCAAAGCCGACACTAATTTCTACAAATTATCATTTATCAGTTTCATCCAAACCTTCTCGGTTCACAATATTGGCAAATGATGGTCCACATGAATTTCTACCCAGCTCTACCAAAAGGAGGCTATTTAATAACAATCTTGAATTGAATTTACCTGATATCTGATGATGCCACAAACTCATTATATATCGCCCCAGCATCAGGTTCTCTAAGCATTTGCATGTGAAAAATTTTCCTGAAAAAAGAAGAGAGGGCGAGTGCATGAGTACTGAATAAAAGTGGCATAAACAATTACCTTCATTTTGTTATCAGCCATGTCACCACAAAAAATGCTGCTCATATCGCTGGCATTTACCCTTGCTGCATTACAAGGTTCTCATGTGATGGTGACTGAGGCTCGCGCTTTTTTTGTGTTTGGAGACTCACTGGTCGACAATGGCAACAACAACTATTTGCCCACAACTGCACGTGCTGATTCTCCACCTTATGGCATTGACTATCCCACACGTAGAGCTACTGGCCGGTTCTCAAATGGCCTGAACATCCCTGATCTTATCAGTAAGTCCAACCCACAAATTTAATTTTCAGTACACTACCTAGCATTATGATTTATGACTGGACAAAAAATTGTAGTGCAAATGCAGAATTTCTATGAATACTTGGTGTAAAAACCACAATGCAGGTTAGTGCAAGAGTCATCCAGTCTTAACGCATATTTTGTTACCCTGACCTCCTTTTATTATATATCAGGTGAGGAGCTTGGCTCTGAGACCACATTGCCGATTCTGAGTCCAGAACTGACAGGGGAAAAACTGCTAGTAGGAGCTAATTTTGCGTCAGCTGGTGTCGGAATCCTCAATGACACAGGAATTCAGTTTGTAAGTGAATCAGCCTTTGATACTACAGGCTCAGAATACTTAGTCAGTGTCCAAAGGGACTATTGGTAGCTGGAATACAGAAATGTGGTTATAGAGGTGGCCTGTCAATAAGAATTAAGTAACTATATCAACATCTTTACATAAATGCGTTAACATGATTAAGTAATGGATGATAAAATATAGTTCTAGATGTCGCATTACCTAGAAATTAATGATGAAAACGATCCAACAACTTAAGAACAATGTTTATAGTTTATACCTATGGAAATCACAAGCTGCACTTACAGGTTGGGATTTTGAGACCAGTCACACAGCTGCGGTTATTTGAAGAATACCAGGAAAGGCTTGCTGCATTAGTTGGAGCAGAACAGGCAACAAGTGTAGTGAACCAAGCACTGGTCCTTATTACTCTTGGTGGCAATGATTTTGTCAACAACTATTTCCTAGTGCCCTACTCATTCAGATCCCAGCAGTACGCTCTCCCAAAATACTGCAAGTTTCTCATCAAAGAGTACCGCAAAATATTAATGGTAGTCATTTTTCCCAATCTCTGGTTTTCATCAGTAAAAATCCTGCAGGTCTTCTAAGACTAATCTCCAACAAACTGTTAATCGTTAGATAACACAGCTCAACTAATATTAACATAGCTTACATATATGTTCACAAATTTCTGCTTCGCAAAGTTTCAAAACAAACTCCATCAAATATTTTTGTTGAAATACAGAGGCTGTATGAGCTAGGAGCACGAAGGGTGCTTGTCACAGGAACCGGACCCTTAGGATGCGTACCAGAAGAGCGAGCCACAAGGAGCAGTAATGGAGAATGTGCTCCTGAACCACAAAGAGCAGCTGCCATATTTAACCCCCTGCTAGTTCAGATGACACAAGGTCTAAACAGTGAAATAGGATCTAACATATTTATTGCTGCCAATACTGGCAGGAGTAGCAAAGATCTCATCTCTGACCCTGAAGCATACGGTATAAATGAAAATCATGCCCTGTGAATTTACAACACAGTCGTTCTTTTAGACATACCGGAAACTTTATTCTTTGTGCAGGTTTTGAAACAGCACAAGAAGCTTGTTGTGGTCAGGGGTTATACAATGGCATAGGACTCTGCACATTTGCCTCAAATTTGTGCCCTAACAGAGATGTTTATGTCTTCTGGGATGCATTCCATCCAACCGAAAGAGCAGCCCGATATATTGTCCAAAATATACTCCGTGGTAGCACCGACTATATGAATCCTATGAACCTGAGCACAATACTTGCCCTGGATTCCAGAGTCTAGCTCATAAATGCTGTCAATCATTATGCCCTTGTGCAACTATATAAGAGATTCAGTGTCTCCTTTTGTTTCATTTCAAGATTCCAGTCCTTGATGCAGTGCACTTCATGCACCCAATGCAATTTATAAATATAACTGGGCTTCAGTTTACTATTTCTCATTAACTACGTCAAGGTTGCCTTTAAACCATTTCTTGATGACCACATATTTCATATAGGCAAGTTACTTCAAGTTTCAGAAAGCGAGCTGAAAAAAAGAAAATACACTTAGTTAAATCCTTCGTAGGTTTACAAATGTACTACTTGTCACCTACACACATATCAATCACATGAAACCAGAGATAACAGACCCCCATATTCTATAAGAAACAGGCATACGTACGCATAGTAAATTTTTAGGAAATAGTAACAGAATACTTGCATATAAAGCATTACTACTTAAACTGAAGCTATGTCCAAACTCGAAACAAGAAATACAGTTGTTTCACATAAGTGGCAATCAGGGATGATAATTCAAAATATAAGCAGCAAGCAGCATGCAAATTTTCTGTCTTCACTCTATGACCACAACCATAAACACAAGCTTATTTGAGTCATCCTGGCACAATGGAGAGTGACATTTTAATCCTCAGATGCTATCACAATCCACGATAATCTTAACCATATGCACGTGCAGGAATTCTAATCATGAGTTAATCTTTCGCGTCAATTCCAATCACTTATATGAGCTTAGAGAATAAGAAGTCTTGTGGATTCTAATCATAAAACAAAGACAACAAACGATACCCCGCTCATCACCTTTTTCGTAATAATGTTGTTTTTTCTGACATAGAAAGATTGGGTTAAGTTCACACTTGGTTCTAGACTACTATTATTAATACAACAATAATTACCTATCCATGCAACTTTGTATTTATATATATCTTACTCCACGCAATCAGAAGCACACATTTTTTGATTCCAAAATGAAACAAATAAAGCACATACAAAACTCGCCAAATTCCATTTCAGGGATACGTTACCGAATACTACTCATTGGGCAGAAGCAAAGGTAGCAAAAATAGCAGTTAGCATACATAATCAGATTTAAAATATTGAAGTACAAATGGCATGTCATTATTATTTTCAGAGACATTTTTCATCATCTACCATACTGTAACTAGAAGTTTGCAAGAATGCAAGGAAAAAAATATGACGTTTTAAATTCTACTTCAAACCAAATTCTCACCAGACTTCAGGACAGCTCACTATTTTCCGGAGGCATCCGCAGCCTGAGTGTTATACACATTCACCCAGACGCATCCTTCATGATTCTCGCCTCTTCATCGAAACAAAAGGAAATAAACACCTAAATTCACTCATACTGATAGCCAATCCTCATCAAATTGAAGCATATACAAAAGGCTCCGCTTGAATCATATTTCTCTCAACTTGAAGCACATCTGCTGTCCAGAGTTTCACATAAATCCACTACTTTCTCATTTGATTCTCTCTATGTAAAAATGGAAACAATCTGACCGGTGAAAGCCGACGACACTCGGCGAGCTTTCCGATGCCGTCTTGATTCGTTCGCTAAACAAGAATCGCCACGGCGTCGCCCCTATCCTGCAAACACTGGTTTATCTTCCGCGTTCGCTATTCAGTTCAAACGCAGCGTTTTACTAACAATATATTTAAAGCACAGCGTTTTGACACTTAGATCTTCCTCAATACATCCGCAAAGAGAGCCCAAAACCCTAATTCGTCAAATTGTGCTCCGAATCACGATGCGCGGAGATAACGTCAGCATTCAGCTACACAACAGCATACTCCGATCGCTAGAAAATGGACCATTTAAAGCGAAGCAACCCTATTTTGGAAACCAATCGAAGAGAGTCCCTTCATCATTACCACCACCGTCACCATCGTCGGAAGTTGCGTTGGCGGAGATTGTTAAGTGGAATATGAAGATTACGGAACATATGCGTAATGGGCGGTGTCAGTCTGCTTTGAATTTATTTAACAGGATGCCTGGCAGAACCTCGGTAACTTATAATTCAATGGTGTCTGGGTATTTGTCAAATGGTAAATTTGAGCTTGCGCGCAAGGTGTTTGATGAAAATCCTCAAAGGGATTTGCATTCGTGGAATATTATGATTAGTGGTTATATTAAAAATAATAACTTGGGTGGTGCTCAGGCTTTGTTTGATCAAATGCCGGAAAGGGATGTTGTGTCATGGAATTCTATGTTATCTGGGTATGCACATAATGGTTATGTGGATGAGGCTCGGGAGATTTTTGAAAAGATGCCTAGTAATAATACTATTTCGTGGAATGGGTTGCTTTCTGCTTATGTGCAGAATGGGAGGTTAGTGGAAGCGAGGAAATTGTTTGAGATGAAAGAGAGTTGGGATGTTGTGTCGTGGAATTGTTTGATGAGTGGATATATGAAGAGGAAGAGACTTAAAGAAGCGACATGGCTTTTTGATCGGATGCCGAAAAAGGATGCAGTCTCTTGGAACACCATAATTACAGGGCATGCACAGAGTGGGGAGATGCAAGAAGCAGGAAGATTGTTTCACGAGTGTCCGTGTAAGGATGTATTTACATGGACGGCAATGGTTTCAGGATATGTCCAAAACAATATGTTGGATGATGCAAGAAATATATTCGACAACATGCCTGAGAAGAATTCTGTCTCGTGGAATGCTATGATTGCAGGTTACGTTCAGTCAAGTAGAATGGATCTGGCCTTGGAATTGTTTGAATTGATGCCTTGTCAAAACATCAGTTCCTGGAATACATTGATCACAGGTTATGCTCAATCTGGTGATATTGTTCAAGCTAGAATTTTTTTTGATATTATGCCGCAACGAGATTGCATTTCTTGGGCTGCTATCATTTCTTCGTATGCTCAGGGTGGTTATAATGAAGAGGCCTTGCATCAATTTATAGAGCTTCTAAGAGAGGGAGGGAATCCTAACAGATCTTCATTGGCATGTACTCTGAGCACTTGTTCTAACCTGGCTGCTCTCGAGCTGGGGAAGCAAGTGCATGGAAGAGTATTCAAGGCAGGTCTTGAGTCTGGTTGCTTTGTGGGGAATGCACTTCTTGCAATGTATTGCAAGTGCGGAGATATAGATAATGCTTGCAATGTTTTCCATGAGATCGGTGATAAAGATGTTGTGTCCTGGAACACATTAATTTATGGACATGCAAGACATGGATTTGGTAAGGAAGCTTTAAGCATATTTGAAATGATGAAAAGAGGTGGTGTCCAACCTGATGCAATTACCCTGGTAAGTAGTTTATTTTCATCAAAAAATAAGTTAATTAGGATTGGAAAAATTATGTTTGGGTGACGTATGAGGTCTGGGAAATACAACCTCTTAACTGGTTACTAGTTCAAGCTTGATCTTCCCTTAAAACAGAAATTTGATTAAAGACTATTGACTATTGAACTAGTTAATCTATCTGCATTTTAGCTGTCAATATGCTATTCACAATCTCAAGTTGTTTTTAAATTCAGTATTTCAGTGCAACAATGTATGACATTGACAGCATTTTGGTACTTGGTTAATGGAATCGACCATCAACTAAGTGCTTTACTGATATCGGTTTTAAAGTTTATTTGCATGCATTTTGTGTTTGAGTCCAGACTTTTAACTTGATTGACAACTTAGCTTTTGTACAGGTGCTATTTTCTAATGCGGGGTTGATGAAACCGCTTGTTATATTCATTTGTTAAGTTACTGCCTGTACAAATGTTACTCATTGTTTCCTTTATGATTTTTCAGGTTGGTGTGTTGTCCGCATGTAGTCATAATGGTCTTGTAGACCGAGGAACTCACTATTTTGAAACAATGATGCAAGAATATGGAATAGTAGCAAATTCAAAACACTACACTTGCATGATTGACCTTCTAGGTAGGTCAGGGCGCTTGGATGAAGCTGAAAAGTTAATGAAAAGTATGCCTACCGAACCTGATGCTTCAATGTGGGGTGCTTTGCTTGGAGAGCAGAATTCATGGAAATTCTGAGTTGGGGGAAAAGGCGGCAACAAAAATATTTGAGATGGAACCGGAAAATGCTGGGATGTATGTGCTTCTATCTAATTTATATGCTGCTACTGGTAGATGGGCTGATGCTGGTAAGTTGCGAGTGAAAATGCGGGATAAAGGAATAAAGAAAGATCCAGGGTGCAGCTGGGTTGAAGCTCAAAACAAGACTCATACTTTTTCCGTGGGAGATTGCCATCATCCTGACAAGGATAGAATATATGCATATTTGGAAGAGTTGCATCTGCTTGCCAGAAAAGATGGATATATTTCATCTACAAAACTGGTCTTACATGATGTTGAAGAAGAGGAAAAGGTGCATATGCTCAAGTATCATAGCGAAAGACTGGCTGTAGCCTTTGCCCTTCTAACCATTCCTGCTGGCAGACCAATTCGTATAATGAAAAACTTGCGAGTGTGTGCAGATTGCCACAATGCCATCAAACACATATCAAACATTGTCGGAAGACTAATTATCGTAAGGGATTCTCATCGTTTCCACCACTTCAAAGATGGGAAATGTTCATGTGGGGACTACTGGTAATACTGACACATGGAAATTTTTAAGAAGAGATTTTGTATTGATGGCAGAGCATGGTCTCTTTCATTCCTGGAGTGGCAGAATTGTGTTGTAAGACTTAGCTCTGGGTCATTGTGGATTTTCTTGTCCCGTGTCAGCTTAAGCCTCCCCTTCAAATTTGAAAAAATTTGATCTTGTGTTTGTTGTAGACAACTTCATGCTGGTTAGTAACCTTCTTTTAGTTTAGTCTTTAATATTCATTTTACATATTTTTCCCATCCTGAAACCAACTATATTATACAATATCATTCTTAGGGTAGCACACATCATATCTCAAAATTCATTGATGAAGCGTTGCTGGTGCATTGGCTATGGGGAAATGATAAGGATTTGAAGTTTGAACATATCACTTCTGAGGTATGAATTCATTGCTTGCTACTATATGTAGTTCCTTAATTTTTTAGCTCGGTATCTGAAAGCAAAAACCCTGGTGCTGTCAGGTTTAATCTTAGCCGATGCATAATAAAGCTTGTCTCATGCTCCAAACCTGCATGTTATATTTGCAACATGCAATCGTATGTCAACACAAGTGATCATGGATTGGTGCTCTCCCCTCTTTCGAGTTTTAACAGGCCTGGTGCAGGAGATCAGATACGAGGAACTGTATTGTCCTTTAAGGCTCGTGAAGCAGAGTTTCATAACTCTAGGGACCGAGCAATTGGCTATGGCTGTCTATCACTATTAAACTAAGTTGTTCAAAGATTCCACCATCAAGGTGGCGTTAAATATGGTGCAAGATGATTGCAAAAAGTATCATTTCATTGAAGGAAAGCACATACGTGACTACAAAGACACCATTAATGCAGAATTGCATGACGCAACACAAAAACACAGTCCAGAAAGCACACTGGTATAACCCTTGACCTTGGATCATCTACTCAAGAATTTAAAGCAGCTTGGCAAATGAGTTAATTCTTCAAGGAGAGGAAATGGAATGAATCCCCGGAAGTCCACCAGCGCACGGAGTCCCAGACCCACCACCTAGGCCGCCTAGTCCACCCCCTCCTAACCCTCCAAGGCTGCCTGGTCCTCCTCCCAATCCTCCAAGGCTGCCTGGTCCTCCCAATCCTCCAAGGCCACCGTGTCCCAACCCTGGTGTTGCTCCTACTGCACCACCTAATCCTCCAATGCCACCCACTCCTCTGCCTAGTCCAGGGACTCCACCACCTCCTCCAAGACCCCCACCAAGTACAGGAACTCCCC
The DNA here is from genome assembly GCA_006409495.1 of Sedum album. NCBI lineage: Eukaryota > Viridiplantae > Streptophyta > Magnoliopsida > Saxifragales > Crassulaceae > Sedum > Sedum album. The sequence continues at coordinate 72,745 of QZGG01001083.1, read as the reverse complement.
CTAGGCTTCCAAGGCCACCGTAGCTCACAAAGTTTTTCTTGTCATCGATACCTGTTGCACCAGAATCAACAACATTTTTGTGCTCACCAGGGATGAGTCTTGCGGCATAAGTACTTGCTATCAGTGAAGCTGCAAGTAGAAGCATAATGCACAACCTTGCTGCCATTTTTAGCAAATATGTTAACACTGAAACTTGGTGCATGAAATGAGTGAAAATGTGTGGTGAGATGATGTTTGTCCTTTGATCAGCAAAGGGCTGGTCATATAGGAAACTGTGAAGTCTTACCTGGGAAGATATATGGTTGGGAGACTTCAATGCTCACAGAGTCACAGTTATGCTTGGTTTCTAATTCAAGTAAATCTGAGTTGGATGATTGTTCGAGGAAACAGGGTTTTTACTATGTGTGCATGGCATCTTTCAATGGCGTGAATGAAGTTATGACACTTGAAAGAAAGGGAAAGGATGAAAGGTCTGTTATTAGTTAATACAACTGCCCATTAAATCATACGCCATGTGCCCTCCTGATGGACTTCACATGACACGACAACTCGGGTGTCTCTTCATCTCTTCATCTCTATTTCTCTTGCTAAGCAATAGTGACATAAGGTAACGTTGCAACAAACACAGTCAATTCAATTTACTAAGCTCAAAATTCAGAAGTTGTATCATGTGGAACCCTCCATTTTTCATGGATTTATGAATCCTCTTTGCAGTCGTTGATTGTATTTTCTGTTTGCATTTTAGACGCACCAGATTGTGCCACGTGTTTGCATTTTTGAAATGCACACGTGAGTTGCACATGACAAATGCACACGTGAGTTGCACATACTCATTAATGCGCTGGCACAATCTGGTACGTTCAAAGTGCAAACAGAAAATGCAATCAACGGTTGTAAAAGAAATTCATAGATCCATGAAAACAGTGGCGGATCCAGCCATGTAATACAGGGGGGTCCAAAAAAAATGTAACTTACAACCCAATGTAGCTAAGAGAACTGGTTTACAAATTTTTTTTTGCAACACAAAGTAAGACAAAAAGTGCTCAAATCCATTCATTCACTTAGCGAACGTAAACCATACTTGCGTGTCTTCATATTCTGAAAATAGCGCATCACGGTTTCATTGTCAATACTTTTGAATGCATCCCTCTCGATGTAGCATACTAAACAGTCATTCAAAAACTCATCTCCAATTTTGTTACGCAAATCCGTCTTTATAATCTTCATTGCAGAAAATGCCCTCTCCACACTAGCTGTCACAACGGGTAATACCAAAATCAACTCAATCACACGATATACTAAAGGAAATGCTGTATAATACCCTGCCTTGACCATCTTCCTAGCAACGTCACTAATGTCATGTAGTGCGGAAAACTTATCATTTTCTCTCATCTCATCTTTATCGTGTTCACTTTGATCTATGTATCCCGTTGAAACGTCATTACTTTTTTCGGAAATATTTGGGGCACTCACTTGCGGCGCAACATTGATAGATGGATGAGAGTCGATACTTGATTGCCTTGGCCTCTTAGAACGGACTACAAATTCATCCATATCCCTATATAAAAAACAAAATTGCAAAATAATTTATACTATAAATTAACTACATGAAAATAACGCACCATTATAATTCTTAAACAACGATACCACAAAGTGACAAAGGCACAAACGAATAATAGAAAGTAAAATTAATAACTAAATTGCTAAGTGGACACTACCTTTACCTTAAAATAAGCTCTTCCAATCCTTAATTTTGAATAACCAAGAGAACTTGTTGGGGAGTGGAGCTGTTGTCGGCTGTCGCCCTTGTCCGCTACTGCTTGTCGACTTGGAGAAAGCTCCTGAATGTGAATGGCCAAATGGGTGCTGGACATTAACTCTTAAATGGGTTTTGTTTGTGGGTCTCGGCCCACTCATCTAGTTACAAAATCTGATTTTTTTAGAATTAATTTAATACACTTCAAAACAATAGAGGATTAATTAAAAAAAAATAGAATCAAGCGGGGTCCACGGACCTCCTTGCCCCCCCTTGCACCCGCCACTGCATGAAAAGTGAAAAGTTCCACATAATACAATCTCCAAAATCCATACTGATTATCTAACAGTCTGAAATAGAAGGAGCTTTATTCGAAACAAATGCACATAGGATGCTCATGCTCTAAAACATTTCGAAAAGCATATGTCAACATTAAAGAGAAATCATGTTTGATGTGTTGTCGGCAACACTTCTGACGATCTGATGAGCACATACATTTCACTGACAATGGAAGTTATGAGGGTTTCTGACCTGAGGTCTTATCAAACTTAAGGCCCTTCTCGGTCATCCACAGCTAGCTACACACATGGACAACTAGCAGAGAAAGCAGTGAGTAGGAGACCATGTTACACCATTTCACTAACAAGTTGATGCAGTTATTGCATGCAAATGCCAGCCTTGATGTACAGTTTCTAGGCCTGTTTCTACAGACCATCATGCTAGCCAGGCTCCATATATTGCAATGAATTTCAGTCTGTTTCAGTCACTTTGCAAGTATGAACCAAACAATGAGTCGAGCCCTGCAATATTTATATGTTATAGATCACGAAAGATAATATCCCCTAGCTGTTCAACTTACTATTCTCTCCGTCTCATTAAGAGTGTCTCATTTTTTTTAAGATGTTTCAAAATGATCTTCTCATTTCCTAAAATAGAAACTTTTTACCTCTACATTTACACTGTTTTTCATATTTTTTATCTCATTCATTCTCTTTATTACTTTTTATCTCATATTTTTTAATTTTCTTAAAAATTGTAAAAGTTCTCAAATGGGACACTTAAAATGGGACGGAATGAGTATTAAGTACGCCGGAGTCAAAATGTCAAATAGGCCAAATATAGTCACTATAAATGCGAGTTGAACCTATCCTACAAGTCTAAACTACAGGTTTGAGATCCAATCACAATGTTGTACTTTTCTCGCCACAAGTAATTTCTAATTTCTCTCAACCACAAATTTCAGTTTCGTATTTATCCACTTATTTGTTTATCATAAAAATGAGTTATTCACTTCACTAAAACAGTATAATCAGGGTTTCAAGAATCGGAAGAAGAACATCTCTTGTTTAAATTATGGCTGGTATGGCGATGCAACCAGGGTTTCCTAGTTTCCAACCTAAAAGGGCTGTTGTGATTCAGAGCCCTTGGAGCTCTAGAGTTTTCATTCCCATAGCTCCAAGGGATTTTCGCTACCATGTGAGTGTCTTTTCATCTCAAAGTATCATTCTACCACGTCTGTGATATATGCATGCCCTAAACGAACCAGCCTTATTCACCCATTGGAAACATTGTGGCAGGCAAGTGCAAACGATGAGGCATCAAGTGCATACAATAAGGCAACAGACGCAGCCAAGAAAGGCGCCGAGGCTGCTCAAAAAGCAGGCAAAGATGTAAAGGACAAGGCAGCAACCGCAACCGGAGATGTAATGAACGTGTCCATCTATATACTTAACAATTTTGCATGCATGCATGCATGTCTATAATGAAATAAACATTTTTGTGATCTCAGACTGTAGCACATTATCAATCTTTTATTGTGTCACACTAGGTCACAGAGAAGGCCAAAGAAGCAGCAGGAAAAGCGACAGAGACAGCACAAGATCTAACAGAGAAAGCCAAGCAGACAGCCCATGGTGCATGGGAGACAGTAAAAGACACTACACAAAAGATCAAAGAAACTGTTGTTGGGAAGACTGAGGAAACAAAGGAAGCTGTTAAAGACACGGCTGAGAATGCCAAAGGAAACCTCAACTCCAAAATCTGAAACCTCAACTTTAATTTTCCTTTCAGAGAGTTATAAACTCATCTTAAAGTCATATGATTAGTTGATAGCAAATAATTTTAGTGAGACTAATCTCAATTCGTTGGTTTATATTAATGTTAAATGAACTAACGTTGAGGATATGATTATTAATATTAACAGTTGAATTTAAAAAAATTAACTGTGGATATGATTTACTTTTATGTCACATAAATTAGATTGTCGTCCTTCGACACATTCTTTTTTTGATAAAATGAGTACTAAGACTCTGAAAGGTACAAAAGAGGACTTAAACTTAATCGACTAGCGAGTGGAAACCTCGAATACAAGAAATGGCGAACAAATAGTGACAGAAAACGAGCGAGCACGACCTAACCGATAAGTCTGAAATTATGGAACCTTCAGGCTGCATTAATAATACAGCCGTTTTCTTAGCAGCTTACTTGGCAGCAATCCTTCGTCCTTAAACACATTCGAGACAATTATTTCGATTCATATTTATTGAATCTAATCAATATATTTTTGTTTGACTTCTACGTGGCGTGTGGTGATTGGGTAATATTTTGAATGGTCTTGGTTAGGTAGCGTCGTCGGTCAACGATTGAAGCTGCTACGAAGACCCGACAGTCCGACACTTTCGTCACTCCGTCGATCCTCATCTCTGATATCTGACGACGCAGGACATTTTGGCCTTGAACAAACCCCGACTTTTCAAACGGGTCGGGTATGCGAGGCAATTGCTGGACGCAGGTTGATTTTGAGGCGAAACATGATCACTGTCAGCTATTTGATGAAACCCTGTGTAAGAAGGATTTGATCTCGTTGATCTCAGGGAGCAGAGGAGGTTGGATTTAGAGTATGGTCTTTGGAAAGTGACAATTGGGTGTGTATGTTAGGAAGCTGCACGTAAGATGTTTGATAGAATGCCAGACAAGAGTTTACTGTTTATTGTTGTAGATTGGGATATTAATGGATATGTACAAAAGGAGGCATTGAAGGTGTTTTTTCAAAATTAAAATCCAGATGGTAGATGTGTGACGATGTTACGCATTCTTTTGGCCATTTTATGAGACCACTTGGATAAATAGGTTCATATGCATGTTGAGTGGAATGTTATTGAGATGGGCATGGTCCTCGGTTCCGCATTAGTTGATATGTACTCCCAAACGATGGAAGCGGTGTAAAGCCAGTTCAGGTTTTCAAATGCTTGCTGAAAAGGATATTGATTATGTGGAAGCCCATTTGTTGAATTGTTTTACCCTAGTTGAGGCAGGTTATTACTTGATTTATCTGGTAAACTGGATCAAGGAAGAGATGCTCCTCCAGTGTACATTACATTGAACTTCTGAGTGCTTGAAGTCATGCAGAGTTGTTAGCCATGTACATTACTTGGCTTAAAAACTAGATTTGAACTTCATGTGTATGGTAGCTCTATTACATTGCCTGGCAATCTGTTATGGAAACCACTTCTAGGTGCTTAAAGATTTTGAGAACTTCAAATTTGGGAGAATGTGTTACAGGACAGTCATTGGAGTTGGATCCTGCAGATGCCAGATAGTGGATCTGAAGTTGCTCTATCAAACATGTAATCTCTGCAGGAGATTGGGATTTGAGATGAAGTAGGGATGTTATATTATTTTTTAAAATTTCGGACATAAGAAAGATCCTGAAAGTCGCAAGATCAAAGTCATTGGAGAAGTTTATGAGTTTCAACTTTCAAGAGGAAAATAACATATGGGCCAGGCAGATTTGTCTAGTAATTGAAAAGATCCCCAGTTACAAACTACAAAGTTTGCTGGATAAAATCCAGGAATAACTAATATTGTCTTCCCCAAAATTTGTGGAGAAGAATACAAAAGTTCCCAAACACAATAAACGATTCCTGTTGCATTGGCTTAATCCACACATGAACTCAGAGACTGAAATGTTGCCACTTTGAGGATGGATCTTCTTATTTAAGGTAAGTCTTCATTTCATATTTAGCTTTTGTCTTAGTTCATACATGGATCTTCTACAAAAAATTTGGAGTGCATTTATTTGCTATTTGTATATAGGTTAAGTGATGCAACAGATTCAAACTTGAAAATCACCAACTTACTTTATTAATACAACAACTTGATCTTCTTCATAAGTCAATAATTATCACACTTACTCCTGTCCACCATGCTTGAAGAGATAAAAGTCATGATTCAAGATAGGAACATGCGCTTTTTTCTCTAAGAATCTTTTGTTATAATCACTTATTTAAATCGCATGCTTGCCACTTAGAGTCTGAGAATACTTAACAGATATTATAAAGGAGGCATTTAGTTTTAATCTTTTGAAAGCCCGAGTACCATTAAATCCCAAAGCTTTCCGCCATGCGGTCATGATTGGTTTGAATGATTACTAGGGGGAACACATAAATTAAAGCTTCATCTTTTATCCCTCATTTTGTACTTTTGCTTAACTTTTGAAGGCAAAGTGTGCTATGCTTTGTGCACTTCCCTTCAGCTTCAGCATTGTTAAAATCATCTCATTCTTCTGACCCTCTGCATCATTTACAGATCATGCTTTCTGGGAATGGTAATCAGATGAAGTTGCTGCCTGAATGTTTACATATGAAGTTATTGTTATATCAAGGTTTGTTTTATGACATTTGTTGTTGCAGATTTGCAGTAAACTGCCAAGCCTTGACATTTAAGTATGTTGGGTGTATCTGTTCATAAAAAATGCATTATTTTGCTTCAATTTTCTTCAGACCAGACTCTCTAATAAGTCAATTATCTTGTCTGATGTATTTGTTCAAAATAGTAAAATGTTATCCAGTTATACTTTCGATAGGTCATAGGAGATCCCACTATGATTTCCCTTTATGTAACATATCAAAAATGTTTTGAAAATCAAATGCATTTTGATGACATACCAAAAACTCCCATTTTGGAAATTATGGTTGTCTTTATATATAAACTGAACATGAGCTACTGCTCAGGCATCCAATGCTGTCCCTTGTTTTTTATTCATCCAATTTTCGGAACCTAAATTTTCTTGAACAGACTGCACTAAGTTGTCTTTATTGCACAAAGAGTGTGCAAATATGCAAATTCCAAAGACGGGCGTGCACCCAAATGCTTAAATTTATGATCTTGATAGTGTAGAAGAAATCATCTTATCCCAGAAACTGTTTGTTTCATGAAGTCCTTCATTAACCAATTCTAAGAACAACTTTTCAATATGCATTCAAATTTAGATTACCCATGTCCCACTTCTATGTGAATTGAAGTTCAGACTAGTAAAATAGTGAGTTGAAGTGTTGTAGCTAAACATAGGAGTGTGAAAATCTGCAAAGGAACAAACAAAATAGTGTGTAGTACATCTGATATTCCACCTTTGTTTTACTCCCTCCGTCCCAATTTGAGTGACCCATTTGAGAACTTTCACGGTTTTTTAAGAAAATTGAAAAATGTGAGATAAAAAGTAAGAAAGAGAATAAGTGGGATAAAAAGTATGAAAGAAGTGTAAATGTATAAGTAAAAAAATTTCTATTTTAGGAAATGGGAAGATCATTTTGGGATATCCAAAAAGAAATGGGACACTCATAATGGACGGAGGGAGTAATAAAAAGTAAAAGATTTGGTCTTTACTCAGTCAACATCAACTCAATAGTGTCAGCTTTCAGAAACAAAAGAACCCAAAAACCAACCCCTCTTCAAATAATTCTCTAATTTCAAAACCCTCACTAGCTGTAGCAAGCAATCAGGCATTAGCATTAGTAAGCCTATAACAAGTTAACAACAGCAACTACACCTTTCCTCTCAATCTCTTTTTCCTCTCACACTGAAACCCTCTCTTCTCCATGGCACATTCTCTTCCTGACCCTAGCAGTCTTAGCTTATGGTGTTTCAATCTCAACTTCAGCATCAGATGCTGAACTTCTCATAAAAAAGATCAAACCTTCACTTCAAGGCACTAGTGAAAGTCTCCTCCTTTCCTCATGGAACACTTCAGTCCCTCTTTGTCAATGGAGAGGCTTGAAATGGGTATTTACCAATGGCTCTCCTCTCATCTGCTCCAGCTTAACTTCTCCAGAATGGACCAACTTGACCCTTTCTAAAGACCCATCTCTACATCTCATCTCTCTCCAGCTCCCATCTGCTAATCTCACTGGCTCTCTCCCCAGGGAACTTGGTGAGCTCTCCACTCTCCAAAGTTTGTACCTTAACATCAATTTGTTGTCTGGGGACATCCCACTTGAGCTAGGGTACAGTTCTTCATTATCTGAAATTGATTTGAGTAGTAATTTGTTAAAGGGCCCTTTGCCTCCTTCAATTTGGAATCTTTGTGAGAGGCTTGTGTCTTTTAGGGTTAGTGGAAATTTATTGTCAGGGTCTGTCCCTGAGCCTGCATTACCAAATTCTACTTGTCAGGAGCTGCAGATTCTTGGCTTGGGGAACAATAATTTTTCTGGGGTTTTCCCTGATTTCATAACTAGGTTTCAAGGCTTGAAGGTGTTGGATCTTAGTCATAACATGTTTTCTGGTGTCATTCCTGAGGGTTTAGCTACCTTAAATCTCGAAAGATTGAATCTTTCTTACAACAACTTCTCGGGGGCTTTGCCTAATTTTGGATCATCAAAGTTTAGTTCTGAGGTTTTTCAAGGAAACAGTCCTGCGCTGTGCGGGTTGCCATTGAAGAGCTGTGCAGGGAGTTCAGGACTAAGTGCTGGTGTGATTGCTGGTATAATGATAGGACTTATGGCTGGAGCTGTTGTGATAGCTTCACTTTCAATAGGGTATGTGCAAGGAAAAAAGAAGAAGAATGCGGAACATGATGATGAGGAAATGGAGGAAGGTGACGATGATGAGAATGGCGGGACTGATGGAGGAGGGGGTGAAGGGAAGCTTGTTGTGTTCCAAGGGGGCGAGCATTTGACTCTAGAAGATGTGTTGAATGCCACCGGACAGGTAATGGAGAAGACTAGCTATGGGACTATATACAAAGCAAAGCTTGCTGATGGTGGGACTATTGCTTTAAGGCTACTTAGAGAGGGGAGTTGCAAGGAGAAGTCATCATGTTTGCCGTTGATCAAGCAGCTTGGAAGAATTCGTCATGAAAATTTGATTCCATTGCGAGCATTTTACCAGGGGAAGAGAGGAGAGAAGCTTCTTATTTATGATTATCTCCCCAACAGAAGCCTTCATGATCTTCTTCATGGTATGTTTTTTCAAGCATTTCAATATCCTTTTCAAATTCATTATCTTAGCCTCATGTATGCCCGCAACATGAATTTTGCACCAGAATGATTTCATACTGGATTATATGTTGATTGTTTGCGAGTATTTGAATTGAGATGGATAAGTTGATAACTTGTAAATTAGTTATGTCAAGCTGAAGCAGACTAGCATTAATGAAAGTATTGATAATAAATAGATAACTTGTAAGTTAAGAATGAATGTATTGATGTTATTAATGCTTTTGTCCGGCTAATTTCAGAAACAAGGGCAGGAAAGCCAGCATTGAATTGGGCTCGGCGACACAAGATTGCATTATGCATTGCCAGAGGACTAGCTTACCTTCACAATGGTTGTGAAACACCCATTACTCATGGAAACCTACGTTCCAAGAATGTACTTGTGGACGACTTCTTTGTCGCCCGCATTACTGAGTTTGGACTAGACAAGCTTGTGGTCCCAGCGGTAGCAGATGAAATAGTAGCGATAGCAAAATCAGATGGCTACAAGGCTCCAGAGCTACAAAAGATGAAGAAATGTAATTCCAGAACAGATGTTTATTCATTTGGCATCCTCTTGCTAGAAATTTTAATAGGAAAGAAACCCGGAAAAAGTGAAAGGAACAATAAGTTCATGGACTTGCCTTCGATGGTGAAAGTGGCTGTTTTGGAGGAGACTACAATGGAAGTATTTGATGTTGAAATTTTGAAGGGAGTAAGAAGTCCAATGGAAGACGGACTAGTTCAAGCGCTGAAACTCGCAATGGGTTGCTGTGCCCCCGTACCTTCTGTTAGACCCACAATGGATGAAGTTGTGAAACAACTAGAAGAGAATAGACCACGAAATAGATCTGCATTATACAGCCCTACTGAAACGAGAAGTGGAAGCATTACCCCCTTCTGAAATTTAAGATCTTTTAGCGCATTGGCTCCGAAAATGGAATGAGATAATGCTTGCAGTTTAGGGAGTACATCTTCTATTTCAAGAACTCTGAACATTATATTCGACTTTGTTTCAAATATATAGGTTTTGTTGTATAAGTTTATTCACTTGAATATCTTACAGGACACTGAGAAGAACTTACTCTTAGTGTAACATTTCTGATTTGCTTTAGCCACTTTTTTGCTAGAAATGTAGTTGCTTGTGTAATGCCGTGCTGCAGTTTACGCTGATACAGCTCTTAGTGTGGAAGCTCGCATCACCAGATGATGCATAGGACTGCTTCATGTGAATCAAAGTGGTGGAGATGCTGGCTTTAATGATATTTCAGAAACAGAGGTCAGTGAACATTCCTCAGATGAATATGATAAGATTATGGATTCTTCAAACTGTTTACAGCAAGTTGATAAATAAATCACCAGAAAGGAAATCATTTTTTGTGCTGTATTATTAACATTTTCTGTTCTTGCGGCATGATAGGGCACCGGCACTGGAGGTGATGGAGTTAACCATGGAAGATGATTTGGCACTTAAGCTGGAGGCTCTTGCATAACCAGCAGCAGCACCAGCTCCTGATGGAGTGAAGTAAGCACCATTCAACAAAAGGTCCCCTTCTGATCTCCAATTCCAATGCCTCCATTGATTATTATTTACTATCCTCTTTGTAACCTGCTCATGTAGATATAAATTTAGACATGATTAATGGATATAAAGAAGATACTTGCGGTGAAGAGTGTGTTTTAGATACCTCTTTGGCATGGATATTGGCTGGTGCCGCAAATCTATTCCCTTGGCTGTTAATGGTTGGGTTCGCGCTTCCTCCAATTGCATACATTTCCCAGTGAGTATAGTCATTGTTCACCACGTGAAAGTATCCGTGTCTGCATCTGCATTTAGGTCCCCCCGCCGTAAAAAAGATCACACCGCACAGTTTTAAGAATGATTTGGGTAACGGGTACAAAACTTTCTTGTTGGAGTAATGCAGTAGTAAATTTTCTGCTTGTTAACTGTAAGTCATGTAGAATTTACCTCGGCATTCTTTGTACAAGACCTTCTCCAAAGTGATTGTAAGCAATAGTTACTTGCATCATCTTGTCCCTTTTGTAGGTATCACTATGGCCCAGGAGTATGACCTGTTTGTAGTTCCAGTACGATCAGAAAGATACAAATCCATAAAGCCTACCTTTGTGGTGCAACAAGTTAAAGTTGCTAGCAGTTGAAAAACAAAAGGGAATTGCCGAGGTAGTGTGACTTAATATACCTCATTATGGTGGGTGAAATAGTTGTTTGAGATGGTAATGGCAGTTGATCCCATAATAGCATCAATGAGCCCATCAGCGCAATTGGATAAAGAGTTGTGATCAATCCAGATATGGCTAGATCCAAAGATTGAGATGCCATCGCCATCAGCTATAGTCCGCCACCCATAGTGGGTTGGGGAGCTCCTGACCATTGCATTGCCAGTGCGCTTGCAGTCATGGATATGAAGTCCATGGATAATAATATTAGTCACAAACTGGATAGTGATACATCCTCCATTTGCAATGTGGACATTAGCTCCCCTGCCATCAATTGTCTTGAAGCTGTTCATAATCAGCTCCTGCTTCAGCTTTATTACCATATCTCGCTTGAACACTATCCAAAGTGGCTCGTCCTGGATGACTGCATGTCGGAGTGTTCCTGGTCTGGGGTTAACCGGGTCATCGCTTGGGTCCTCCACAACATAATATTTTCCATCATTTCCTCCTATGGCATTTCGTCCGAATCCAATAGCACAGTCCGCTAGGCGCTTTCTATCGAAATGCCAACGAGAATTGCATCGCCAGCAGTCATCTATTGGATTACCAGTCACACAAGAGAAATATCCCAAGCTTCGTCTTTGTGTGCTGTTTCTAATACTCCTGGACATCATACAGCTCAGTTTATCATAAATGTATCTTATCAACTTAAACATGTGTAAACCTAGCAAACCAAAGTTCCAAAAAATAAACAAAATTCTTGCATTTAGTTTTTACTGTAGGCAGGCATATCATTGTTCTGTAATTAATAGTTCTGGACCTGAGGCTAAATGTGAAAGATCACAGTGACTGTGGTTAGACATGTGAATATGGAGACAGCTACATACAGAAAGTCATATGGTAATAAATGCAGAGATCTGAAGCCAAGGACAGTAGGGATACTAAGTTTGTGAATGAAGAGGTGCAAGAATGGTCTCAGTGAAGACAAGTTATTAATGGTTGTGAATTAATAAGGTCATGGTGGCTTCATGGAGGATGTAGTGTAGTGGGTGTCAGTTTATGACACAACACAGGGATATGTTCCAGTGGAGGGGTCAAGTGAAAATGCTCACATTACTGACAATTACATACTAATAATAACAGTATGTATAGATCTGCAACTACATTGTTACATAGGACTCCAGTTGACAGGGTGTGAAATCACAGACAAAACTTGACTCTGAATTTTACATTAACATTTAATTTCCTTAACAAACCAAAACCCAACTGTTTCTAAGCACCAGGCATTGTTGTAAGCTCAAGTGCAGCTTACTACATGTTCTCTTAAAGACAACAGCATCCAATGTCTATGAAAACAGGTGAACTTTGCTCATCTGAAGAATGAATTATTATCGACAACCACCAACACTACAAACTACACAATTAGAAAGATGATTTGATCAAAACATATTCAGTCCAAAATTCTTTTTCAACTAAATTTTAGCTTAGTGAAAATTAAGTTCAAAAAGTAAAACAGATTCCTTCCTGAAAGCTACATATAAAAGGGAGCAAGACTCACATGTCAACCAATGCAGCAACTTCATCCGGGTTTTCAACGGCATGACGCTGCCCATCCTCAACTTCACCTCGCTCGAATCTGTTTCGACCAAGAAACCGATCAGTTCACTGCTTCTTTTAAGCATTGGATATAACTCATTACAAGCCAATGTGATCTCAAATTCTCAACAATCAGTAACAGTAATAACTAACTAACAGCCATTAAAATCTCACTGGCAAAATGACACATTAAATAATCACTAAATCACCCACAAATCTTTGTTCTCAAATATATTTATATATCAAACGTCTTTATCAAACAAGGAATGGAACGATCTAACGGCTAGGATTCGTTTAAACTGACACGTGGACGGTCAAGATCGCTTCACATTACTGAAAGCAATGATCTGGTAATTTCAATTTAATTGACACTCACCTATCCGCCATTGTTGAGTTCTTCAAGCTCTCCCGCACCTCCACCATCGCATGCATCCCCGCCGCGGTTGCAAGCAGCATCACCGCGACGAAGGCAGCGAGTACTGAAAAAACCGACATTGTTCGTTTTGCTAGTGCGTAAATATGAAACGCGCAAAACAGAAGTCGGTTTATCGAGCGTATAGGAGACAATGCGGTGGAGTGGTGAATGGCGTTGCGATGTGGAAGTTGCGGAAGTGGAGAAGTGGAGCGAAGCTGTTTAACCATTCAGAGTTGGTTTTTATATGGTAACTCCCTGGTTAAATATAACCATGGTTGAGTTTAAAGCTTTTAGGCATTGGGTGTACGTAGTTTTAAGTCGCTACAAATAGCTGTTACAGCACTGGATTTGAATCCGCTTTGGATTGGGTTGAAAAGTAATTTCTTTAGTTTTTCAATTTTACTGTGTTTTCACTAAAATGTAAATGGAAAATTTTATGGTTAAATAACATTTTTAGTTTTAATCAAAAAATAAATTGTTAAATCCAAGTGTTTGTGTTTTTATAAATCTAATCTCTTAATTAATTAAAAAACTAACTGTAATATCAAATTAATCAAATTAACGCTCTCCGTCTTACAAGTATTTATTATCCTTCCCAACTTAAAGAGACGAAGTGTGGACATTATTCATCTGGCTTGACTAGAGCTCCGAGGGAAAGCTGTTTCTTTGTCAGCATTATCGTACTGATGAAAAATAGTGCATGGTACCATGGCTCTTGTAGAGTCCATGTGGCAAAGGCAGACCATTGTGATCCTACACACTACGTAAATTAAAATGTACATTTATTTACAAAAAATATAATTTTAATGATATCTACGCCACATTTGTTGAAATACTCAAAATCTCAACATATGAATTTTTCTATTCAACAAAAACATCTCTACTATATATAAAGCTCAATATTAACAGTTATTTTGAAGCTACATTTAGCTTTTCCAATACCCCAACATAATCTCATAATTACTATATTTTATTTTACTTAATTGAATTGTCATTAATTTATTTAAAATATCCTAAACATATAGTTCACAACCTTTACACATATTTTACTGTGCAAGAAAATACTAGTGTATTGAATGTTGTAAGAGTGATCATGTGATAATGTAAAGTATGTCGAACCACTTGGGAATGATTCAAAATGAAAAGAGACATCCTTATTCCATGAAACGTTACTTTCCAATTTCCACTTCTTCTGGAGCAATTTGATCCATTGCTTTTAGCCATTTCACACATATTGTCTGTCTATTTTACCTGTGACTGTGACTGTGACTGCCTGACTGGTATATATGCACACTATATATTACCTCACATGAATTAAAATGATTTTAGATTGATATTCATTTTTTTGAAAATTAAATCCAAAGTTCAAATTCTAAATGTGACAATCCATTTCATTTTTGTTCAATGGAAAATTAAAAATCCACAAGCTTCATATGTATTTTCAAAACAGTACACCATATTTGATGGTGACGAAATGGTTGTTGAATTGTTAGTTGTTGTTGTTGTTGTTGATATGGTTGGTGCAAGTATCATTCAGGCTTATTCAAAATGTTTATATATATGTGATCGTGATGATCAAAAGAGTTTTCAAATTTTACATTCACCCAGACAAACACAATGTTCATCAAGGTTGTCAAGATCCCACCCATGTGGTAGATAAAACAAAATCTTCTGTCCACTAGAAATCAGCAAATGGCTTGTTAAAGCTGAAACATCTCATTAACATAATCCACACTCATGTAAACTCAAGGAGCTGCAAGGCTTTCAAAACAACTTTGACCTAAATCTCCGGCAAGTGACAATTTAGTTTACTCTCCTGAGAAGTTATAAACTTCCCGGTGTATAGAACTTCCATAGAAATTTTTATTCAGATTTACATAATTTCACTTATGAGACGATCACAATAACATTTGACATTAAGCTGATAGTCATTAGAGTCGAACTTGGCTAATTCTGATTTTTCACTGCCTTTCGCGAGCAGGAGACTGATCAACATCTGCACCATTCAATACGTTTGCATTTGAAGTATCCTGAATCTCAATGTTGTCTTCATCATCCTGCATGCCCAAAAGATTTTCTCCCCAAATTGATCGAGTTTGATCAGAGGGGGCTACGGGCAATCTGAAACGTTCAGATGTTTGAAATCGACGAGATCTTGACCAAGGCCTTTGCCGTCTACTCGACTCTGGCTGTGCTGAATTAATCATATGAAATATATATAAAGTGTCCATCCAGTGTTGATCAACTGCATCAGACTCTTCTTCGAGGTGTCCATCACCTCTCTCAATGACATAATCTCCAAGCACAACAGCACCAGGTGTCTCGGAGTGGACAGCAGAGATAATGTCATCACGTTCTCTCTGTTGCTCAAGGCGATGCCATGTTTGTTCTCTAGTTAGGTCAGCATTTGCTGGGTTGATTCCAAAATGATCATTCCTGGCATGCTGACGCAGATCTCGGTAATTACCTAAGAAAGAACAGCGATCGTGCGAGCAACTACGCTTAAGCAAATTTAAATGTTTTCTTCCCTCAATAGCAATCTCCCAGCCTGTGACTATTCCTCGGCACAAAGGGCATGTTATACTCATATCAGATTGGTATGAATCCTCTATGTTGTGAATCTGACTGGCTACTCTACCCAACGAAACCTCGGTGTACCATGGTTCTAACAACTGTTCCCCACGAGAGTGGGTACCTTGAATTAAGTTGTCATCACCTATTTCACTTTCACCTCTAGATGTGACAATCTCATTTCCCCTAACGTTCCAGGTTCCACTGGAAAGTAATGGCTCAATTCCATCAATCAAATCCAAATTGGCACCAGTGAAATCGCCAGAAGTGTTCCAATTACTAGAACTCGGAAAAGAGTGATTCTTGCTTTTGAGGCTGCTGCTTTGTTCAGAAAATCGATCCAAACAATTTGAATGCATGTAACTTGTATCACAAATATAAGATCTACAGCCTTTCTTGTATGAGCTGCAGCGCAAAATAACTGCATTATGTGGATGTTCCATGCAGATAGGACATATGACATCATCCCACTCGTCAGTCTGGTCACTAAGTGCATCCCCAGCTGTCTTTCGTTTCATTGAGGATAAACTGCAAAAGTATACAAACCAATTAGATAACTATCTTAACATAAATGGTCACTAGCGGAAACATTTGAGGTCCTCCGAAAACTAATAAAATTCATAGTATGTATTCCACTATGTTTATCAAAAGTGTCTGACTCTAAAATTGTGATCAACCATCAACTAAGAACTCCACCACTGTCCACAGATATCCAACACCCCAATCAAACACAACTCCATCAGGCTTACTAGTTACTACTACTAATTGCAGAACTTGAGCCGGTCATAACCTACACATGAGCTGCGATTCAGTCAGACCATTGTAGATAAATTAGTAAACACATCTTCAATCTAAATATTACGTCAACAACAAAATCAAATTCATGGAGAAACGAAACCAATGGATTAGGCTGACCTTACAGTGATTCTGGAAATCTGAGTGTTTACGATTGATGAACAGGCGACGCTGAAATGAGAGGGGGCTGTAGGAGGGGGAATCGGATCGGGTTGTAGGGTTTCGCGACAGGATTCAGATTCGAGATTGGCTTCGATCGGTTTGAGACTCGATCGTTTATTTATATTTTAATTATTTTACATTGAGGAAAAGTGTAATAAACAGGAAATCTTCAAGAAGATATTTATATTTGGTACTATCAATGTTGGTTTTCATCATTCAACAAACAAGATTTATATTAAAAATGATCGCCAATTTTAATTGTCCGTATTTTTTGCAACTCGGCCGTCAATCGTCAGATTAATCAAATGACTGGTTGAAATTTATTTTTCACTGTTTCAAATATTTAATGTCATCTTAAATTTAACCCTCTAAATAATGGAATAAAATTAAATTATAAGTAGATGAGAGTTATAGAATAAGAAGTAGAATTTAAGAAGAACATCTAAACAAATATAAGAGCGTGATACACGATGTCGATTGTTGATTACTAATAATTCAAAGCATCAGATTTCATTTTTAAACACAATAGTCAAACTCAACCGCTAGACTTTTTTAAATCCAAACGCCAATTTATTGAAAATCAATGTGACTAAATTCTTTTAAGTCTCACAAAAATTTAATGTTATCAGGTCAGTGTGACAACATCTCAATTGTTAATTTTCTATTCATCCGATGATTGATATCAATAACTGTCAATTTCAAACGCCTGTATTTTTTACAAATCCAACCGAAATATTTAATTAAAAATCAATTTTAATATCAATCATCAAATTAATAATTAAAATTAAATCCTAATATCGTACAAAAACATACATCTTCGTCTTCGTAATCTTAAACCCATAATTAAATTTAGTAAGCATCATTTGATGAATATGATTTAAATCATCATTTAATATCTCTCGGTGCTTTTGAATGAGGAAACGAAAGAAAGCAGCCCAGCCCAGCCCAAATGCAAAACCTCCACCTTGAACACCAGTTCACCACATCACGCTTCAGTTAGGTTTCTAACCCCTTTGATTCGGAGGTCGCATCTATCACTCCATTCTATTTCTCCGGAATTATCGAGTCCAGAAACCAACGCCGGTGTCTCCCAAATAATGAAAAATAATGTAGGTATTGAATAATAACGAATGTCAGCTGACAAGTTGTTCCGCATCGAGTATAATTACAATTGCAAAATATATATTGGATCATGAACTATAAGTTGACTTTTAGGTCAAACGGGGATTGATCCAATATGTGTTTGTAATTTATCATGATATCAGAGCGGGCAGAACCGTGCTAACCCTGAGAAAGCACGTATGTTAATTAGTCTTACTACGGTTTCATCTTTCGGTATTTTTTGGGGAAAGAGCTATGATATCAAATTTTTCTCTCTTTTGCGATGCTAATGTGTAAGGGTGTTACAATTGGAATAGGAAAAGGAAAAGTTCTCTATTTCCTATCTGAAGAAGGGATAGTTTCCAATAATAAAGGTTTGCTCGATTTTTAAAGCACCTGTTGCCATTCAATATGCACTACTTGTCCATTCATATTGTTAATCATTCACACATGATATAAGACAGTCGTTTTACAATTATTTCCTCAAAAGAGATAATGGCATTTGACACTGCAGTTGCCTGCTTGGGTGATCTGATGGCTGTTGTGTATCTGCATCATCCTCTGTTATCTAATTCTAAGGAAACAACCTAGTCCTCTTGTATCTTTGTCTGAGGTAGAAGAAATAACTAATCATTTTATAACACTTAAAGGATCATACCATTTTATCTAAAAAGTGGGGTATTCCTCTCTGCAGTTGTTTTCATTTTTAACTAATGTTTGACTGTTGTTCACAACTAGTTTAGTTATAATAATGGCCTTTTCTACTTTTGAGAGGAGAACTTGAACTCATGGGTGGGGATAGAACATTTGTCTGCTAATTTTCTTACTCTTTTTATGTAAGGTATTGTATACGCAAGTAGTGTATTCGCGATGAACTCGAGGTTCTTTTGGTGGGAAAAGAATATTAGAAAAATGTAAGTATTGTTGTATGAAAGCTAAAATGGTATCAATTCTTTGGCATTGATTCTTTTCTTGTATTTGCATAACTGCATTTCATGTCAGATTTATTGTTGCTATTAATATCAGCACTAATTCAGCAATTGCTAAATAAATTCTGCAGTCTGCCTAATTTTATTGACTTTGGTTGGTGTATCAGCCAATTCATTGAGATTGTTTATAATATGTGTGGATAAACATGATCCTGTGGCTGTCTCTGCCTCAATGATTTGTTTAACGGTTGCATCCATATATGGCCAATTTTGTTGTTCTATACACGCATTGGTAATTGTAATGTTCTCATGTGTGTAAATACTGAACTTCTAATCTGTTTCCATTGAATAACTTTATGACAGAAAATGTACAAGATTATATCATCAGGGTCAAGCAGATTCCCAGTAGTGGGTTAAAAGAATTTCAAGTACTGGCATTGTGAGGAATACAATGCCAGCCATCACAGGCATCAACTCCCTTTATCAGTCCTTTTCTTCTTTTTTTCTTTTCATAGGCAAGTGTTATTTGAAACACAGAGTGATTTGCACAGATGTGTTACTTTAGTTTGCCTGCCTTAAAATCAGTAAGTCTATATTGACTGAAGATGAATGCATAATCTGCTTTTAGATCAGATTTCACTGGAGGGATAACATGGATTTTACTGTTAGTACCATATAAAATCCTTGGAATGCAGGGGTGGCTGTTTGGTAACTTCAACTGCAGTTGTGCTTCCTTTTCTTTGTCTCTTAAATGATAAAGTTGGTATTTGGTTCTCTCAACTAAAATTTCAAATCCTCCTTTTTTTACAAATCTTCTTCTTTGTCAGTAGTACCACACACCACACATCTCTTTTCTCCCTTTTGTCACCAAAGCCTGCCTTGTCCTCCTCTCCCAATATCCCTCTCTACAATCTGTCACCATAGCTTAGCCCATAAGCTAGGAGTGTGCATAAGCCCCAGTTGATGTATGTATCATATTATTATTAACCAGTACCATCTCACCAAGGTCATTCTTTGCTGTATATAATATTTTTCCTTGCATGGCTCCATCTACACCACCTCGCTATAAGCTTGCCCTTACTCTTTTGCTCTTTCTCCTGCTACTGGGCAAAACTGACCACTCCATAGCTAAGACTACTTCCTCGCCGCTTCTATCGTCTTCTGCATCTACTACCATGAACCTTCCTGAACCTGAGCTATCTTCTAAAGGGAATGTTCATGGTGATCATCAAGCTGAAAGTCATCATACTTCTTCAACATATTTTGGTTCTGCTGCTCATGAAGTTCCAAGTGGTCCTAATCCGATATCAAACAGGTAATTCTAGTGCAAGCACCGAACCCTCCAGGAGATTGAAAGGCGGACTAGCTTATATTGTCTAGTTTATACATGATATAAATATATCATCATCTTGATTACATTTTTGGGTCATGGGTGTTATTTGTCTTGAGTTTATGTAGTATATGTTGTTTAAGGTACGTGAAATTAGTCCTACTGGCTATTCTATTTCCAAGCCCTCAGAATCGTGTCAGGTTGCTTTGGTCTTTCATTTTCTTCCACCCAATTATCATTCAGAATCTCAACTTGGGTTTTTTTGGACAGTGTTTCGGATGAGGAAATAAAAATGTTGATTGCAAACGTCAAAAAATGTCATTAGTAAACATTTTAAAAACAGTTTGGGACTGACTAGAAGCACGTCTGTCCAAATGGCAGAAGGAAAATAATAAAAGGTTACTGAAAATCCAAAATAAAGAAAAATTCATCATTTCATACAGGCTGAAGTAAAAGGATTAATAAAACGTTTACAAGTCTCAAGATTTAACAGACACACTCGTACTTGAGGGTCACTGAGACATGTTTCCTTCAAAACAAGGTTCAAACTACAACCTGAAAACAAAATTGTAGAGCCTCTCATGTAGACATCAAGTGACTAAATGAATCAAGGCGGATCGAGACAGCATGTACAGCCCTGAGGTTTAAAGGAAAGCTCAGTCCCTCCAAAACATATCAAAGCATAAGTTAAACAGTTAGCCTCTGGTCCGCATGATAGTTATGCTACCCTTTCCTCCCTCAGTGCGAATTCTTGTTTTGCCAACCACAAGTTTGCCAGAGAAGGCGGATTTAGGTAAGTTAGATGTAGTTGGATCTGGGTTTTTAGGTGGTGGTGGAGCGAGGATTTTTTGATTGATGTCGTTCAGAGTCATACCACCCTTAGCTGGACATGGTTTAATGAAGGTAAAAGGATATGCAACAGATGAAGCTAGCTTCATTGGAGTCTGGATAAGCGACTTGCGTCCTAGAAATAAATTTCCAAGATACCTTTCAGAACTTATGACCACTGAAACTGCCTTTGCACTTTAGGTCGCCAATAAAATAGTAAAATGAAAATTTTACCTTTAAAAATTACTTTCCCAGTTGCTCTTTTTGGTGCTAATTTTGGGACAGGAGCAGGGTCGGGTGGTGGGCAGTACTCAACTAGAGGAGCTCCGTGATTAGGTTGGACATCAATGATATCTGGAAAATGTAAAGATTGATATTGTTCCTCTCATGTGCATATTGCCTTAAGCATGAATATAATTTCAAATTAATGCACTATAAACACAAACCAGTGGATAATTTATTCAAAAGTTGTAAACTTAAAGTAATGAAGATATAACAAGATGAAACTTACTATGGCTACCGAGATGTGAATGAAATATCAGAATCCTCCCAAAATGACCTACAAATTTGGCAATTGTCGATGATTAGATTATGGATTTGAAATATGAACATGATTGTGGCCTACAGAAGTTATTGTTTGCATACATTTCCTCAGGGTTCACGTCAGGATCATTGAGAAAACCTGCAATCCAGTCGTCTTGTTCCGTCATGTCAAAATCTGAGGGGGGCATAATCTCTACACAAGCATTAACAAACTTTTATTCAACATGAATTTTGTAAAATTGTTGTGTTTATAGTGTACAAAAAAAACCTGAAAACATATTATCCCAAGGAGATATTTCAGGTGATAAACCTTGCACGGATTCTTCCCTTGCCTGCAATTAGTATAACAAAATCATGGAATCAGTGAACTGGAAAGCAATGACATATATTTATATCACGTCGCACAAGCATCTCAGAGGACATTAGGTGCCCCTCAGTAGACAAAAGGACGCATGACTTTAGTGAAAAAAGATATTTGCAGCATCTTTAGTCATGTAAAATATAGGACAATCTAAACTAACAGATACTACAAACAATGTCAAGGAGCAAATCAACATAGGCAGGCAAACGGAACAGATAAACAAATCATCGACATGAAAGTAACACAGACTTGCGTTACAAAGATATCCCAGATCATTTGCAGCGCATTAAAGATATAATCATTAAATGCTAATATAATCATGAGTATCCAAACGTTTACACGAGCCAGTCAGACTTTGAAATGCACGTGCGGAGAATTTTATAAAACCATCAAGTGAAATGCCTTGTAAGTCGCAGAGAGTTTTAAATGCACAGGCAACATTAATCTGAAGATCCATGTACGAAATAAAGCTGTGAAAGAGAAATCGCCACTCTTAAACAAACACTTACAATTCTAAATGAACAGAAACAAAGAGAAATGAACCAGATTGTTTTTCAGTTCACCAGATCAAGTCGCAGATAGCGAAGAACCGGAGAAAATTAGGACTTGGGAGCGGCGGCACAGGGTTTTTATTTTTAATATTTATGTATTTGCTTAGCTACCCTGGATTTGATGGCTAGTATTTATTTCATCAAACGGCTGACAATAAGTCAACTACGAAGATTAAATCTGCTTAGATACTTCATCTGGTGAGGAAAATCTTAGAAAAGAAATTCCTAATGGCGTAACTACAAGTATCGAGGTAGACATATCTTTGCTTATGCAGGTGCGCTCTCATAAAAAATCATTACTCACAAAAAGTAATAACATTGATGAAAAAGATAAGAGGGTAGAGAGCAGACAAGAAAATCGATTATAAATTAACAAACCAACTAAGTGTCATTGAGTTTCACTTCCCCAAAGAAGGTCACCTGGTGAAGCTATAAATTTAAGATTCGCAAATTTCAAATCTTATCACACAACAATAAATTACTTCTCTAATGTTTGCAACTGTAAACGCAAGAGACGCACTAAGTACAGCTCGTAAAGGGACCCAAATGATCCGAAACTAACCTTTGATTTCAAATAAGAAGTTGATAGATCTTCTGTGCACAATGAAAAGTCTATAGCTTCATTAGAAAACTGCAGCATCCTGCGTCTTTTTGCTTGAGAAGATTTACATTCATCAGAGTCTTTCATCAGATTATCTGAAGCATAATCATCAACATTAGAACATGCGATGGTCTAAAATCTAAATAGCTCAAAAAATGGGTCAGAGATACTTGCCATTATCAGAAACTTTGCAAGAAACATCTACACAGGCTTTAATTGGAGTTGTATCTTCAATCATGTAGGATGTGTCCTCTTGATTTGTGGTCACCTCAGTCCACGGAGAAATATCTGGCCAAAAAAGCAGAAGATAGAACAAAACCACTTTTATATCCCCGATGATATACTACATCATAAACTTGTAATTGAAGTGAATGTGAACTGAAGCAACACACCATAACTAGTCCCCTCAGCAAGATTACAATCCATTTCTTGCCACGTCTTCCAATTCATCCCACTACAAAATTAGAACATTCATCAATATCTTGTTAAAGATTTTAAGTCATGTAGGTAAACAATATTTCTCATCACCAATCAAGTTCTATAACAATAGAACATAAGATGGATTTCATTGACCGAAGATCAAGGCCGTAAACAGGATACCACATACAAGTAGCATAGGACAAACAAACTAAGTGACGACACAAATGCAAAAATAAATCCTTTATCAGGAGTTATTTACATACATCAATCAAATGCAGGAATTTTGTGGTTTAAAAGTTTACAGTTGCCCATCAAAATGCAACTTAATTACTTATAAGTCTTAACCAACCGAATAGGTATAGCATCAAAATAATCAACAAAGATGAGGTAAGAACTCAATGCGTGTAAAGATAAAACAAATACACAAATAAAGATACAAGCTAAACTGAAAAGTTGAAAACTAGCATATTCAACAGATCAAACACAATTCTGAGAAACAAATGTATAATTTGTTGAATCATAACCACTTCAGAAAGGCAAGCACCACAGACTCAACCATACACCAAAAAATCCCCAAATTTCACCAAGCAACAAACCAAAACACAAAACCTGAAAACAAAAAAAACCCATCTTTAATCAGACCTATGTAAGTGACTAACCTAACTCTAACCCAAACCAATTTTCATCACAAACCCAGTTCAAATCAACAAAAAGGGCACCCAGAAAACCTACTTCTCATTGTCAAAATCCATCCAGTATCCCCGAAACTCTCAGCAGACGAACAGTCAAGATCCGTAAAAGAACATCAAATGTAGCCGTTGAATGCTTCGATTGACCCAAAAAAAAGAAAGCGTGCAGTCACTACTAAAACACGACTAGAGATGTGTGCATAAAAAGCGCAGCAGCGCCGATGAGGAGTCTGAATCAATTTATACAAAAAAACATGTCATCGCTTGGCCGCTCCTCCTTTTCTTCAACTATAAATCTTCCTTGACAATCTTCAATTTTTTTTATTTGATTATTTTAATAAATACTTTCCATTTGGAAGATGAAATTATAGTGAAGTCAATAATTGATAAGATTTTTCATTGACTAAAAACTGACTCCAGTTGTGCTTCCACAAACTCCATTAAACACGGGATATTATTCAACTGTAAATTGGTTCATTTTGCATTTTTTATTATAAGTATGTTTATATTGTTAAATTGAGATTCATAGGAAATTATGGACAATGTTTTGTTCATGTTGTCCCATTAAAAATGCTCATTCAATTTCATGTGTTTAAACTTTAGGGATAATGGTGCTGAGGAGGGTTTAATTGCGACCCCTCTTAATGTCTGCGATCCCTGCGATTCCTGCGATCCAGACATCTCATCCAACGGTTGTAGATCTGTACTTTATTTTTTGTCACATTTTTGTCGTTTAGCTAAATACACAAATGCAAATGGAATGTGCATATAGTTAATACAAAAGTGCAAATAGAAGAATCTCAATTTGCACAAATGCAGGGGGGTCGCAAAGGAACCGAATCCTAATGGTGCTTACCGAATGTCGAAAAAACAAAAATATTGTCACGGCGCATTAATAAATACTATATACACGGAGGAATATTTTGATCATTTTTGAGCATTTCTTGAAAACAAAATGATGTCTTTAATAGTTTGGAATTCAGATGAAAACTATGACATGGATTTACTAAGCCCACCAGAGCAGATGTGAATTAATGAAATGAATTGAATATGACAGAGGTATTATTGTAGTTGTATTTTTTGGCTACTGTACATATTTATCTGACAATTTGATGGAAACTTGAGCAACTGTATTTGAGGATATTTTGACAATGTAGCTCACCACCAATTCTGTTCTCTGTACCAAAACTGTTTAACCCTTTCAAGCTTGGTTGCTGACTATGTCGGAATGGTTGGTGTCCTGTTTAGTAATGTGATCATCTGTGCTTTGTGTAGTATTCCTGTCTCAGAAATATTCTGATCATTTGCATCTGTCAATTCTTCATTCACCTGCAAGAAAATAACAGATGAACCAAAATGATTAACTTAGCTTCTGGAAAACCTGTTCACGGCATCTGGTGTGGAAACAATTTGAAAATTACGTTTGAGAATATGAATGTAGGGGTATACTGGTTTGTGTATATGTGAATCATGTTTTGTTGTTTCGAATTATTAAGTATGGTAAGTACCTGAAAGTCTTGGCTTTTCATTTGAGGTTCTACTTGATTTGAGCAGCTGCAACGTGCCAAACGAAGGCGGAGGCGCAGCCTCCATATCATGGCCTTCAAGTAATTGTAAGTGCTGCAATTATTTAAAGAACAAATAGTTACAAAATGTGAAATATGTGAATTGGATAAAGAGTTTGCAGTTAGGGTCTAAACCTCAGTCTGTGCCGGTTACAGGATGTGAAGAATGCAGCAATACCAAATATCACACTTCGTAAGGCACGGAATACCTGCAAAATATTTTTGATACAATGATGTGGAAAAAAAAACTAGAAAAAAATAAAGTAGAGAAAACAGAAACTTGTTGGCATTCTTTCTAACCTTTGACAAAAGGTCTTTGGAGAGGTAATGCCAAAATGAGAGCTCACTTGAACTTGGTTTTGCCTTGGCTACCTTTTTAAGCTGACGGGCACTATGAACCATCACTGATGAACCAAAGAGAGTTGAACGATAGATATCTGATACTAGAGAAGCCATATACATCGCTCCCATTTGACAATATTGGGTAGGAACTATCAAGAGTTCAACCAATGAATAAATGATGGCCCACACGAAGCTGACTGATCAAGGAATGAAGGAATGAGCACGTTAGAGTTGGTAACAAAATCATGAAGCATAGAAATGTCATGGTATGTTGGTAATGAAATGATTTACCCGTTGTAAGCAGAAACGAGAAGATAAAGCCAAATGGAGCGAAAATAGTCTCTAGCAGATCAGCCAATATGCCACACATGTACGTTACAGCATACCCCACTGAGCCAAAGAAATAGCCTCCTATGCTAAATATCGGAGAGATGAACTCTGCAAGCTCTTCAATAGGGCCAATCAATGGCTGAGTAAGAAAAAATACTGCTGTTTTCAGTGTCCTTAAAGTCATCATCAACCACTGGATAGATTTCTGAAAGTTTTGGAGGAACAGCATGGTCCCCAAATACCGTATTCGAGAAATCATTTCCCAAGCTTCAATCCATCTAAAAAGGGGTCCGCAAAGATGAGACGCCGTTGCTTTAAGGAGAGGCACATTTTTGTACAAGTCATAGAATCCAATCATCAATGTGATAAGCGAGATAATTACATAAAGAGTTCTAACCAGCGGTCGCATCCATGGCCGGTATAATTTGCAGAAAAATGGATAGGACTGTAAGAAAATAACCCATGAAGGGAGTCCTGACTCAAGCAGTGTCAGAAGCCTCAAGTCTGAAGTGATTACCTGCCTCAGTTTCGGTGGAAGGTTCTTATCGTCAAACTGAATAAGCAACAATTTATCATTGTATCCAACTGATTCAACTTCAATTTCATCTTTAACAGGTCCTTTCTCATTGTTTTGATCTTGGAACTCTGTGGAACAGTCTTCATATGTGTCCATGGTACATTCCACAACATCAAAAAATTCATCTTCACATAATGTCTCAGACCGAAAATTATTTGTAAGGATTAATTCGCCGGAAGCAACAGTGACAAACGGCGAGGAGCAGGGAACCACTCCGTGCAAGTAGACCAGACTGCTTTGCAGCGTTTGTGTTTCTAAATGAGTGCCAGAGAACCATGATGGCAAGCAGCTTAAAGCATGATTGACATCATTAAATTCCCATTTTCTGATCAGCTTAACTTCCAAAGCAATGGATGCATCTGTCTGCAAACAAAGCCATGCGTCAGCTGACATAAAATTAAAAAGAATGTCGATGTAAATCATATACCTGGAGCTCATTTAGATAGTTAATACCACGAACATCCTTCCATGAAACTTCAAACACGATAAATCCATGCAATACTTTCCGCAAATCCATAAAAGAGAAAGCAGCCTTCCTTTTAAGATTATCAGTGCATGTCATAGCCATCCATTTAAATATGTTCCCTTCATTGTTCATGCAGTTACTGGAGAGACATTTTAGACTTTGGCTTTTGAGCAACGCCCTTGTATTTCTAAAGGGAGACATCCTGTACTATAAGGTCAAATGCGTAAAATGAATTATATCTTCGTTCGACTGTGAATAGAGGACCTGACAAGTAATGAATACAATAACAGACCTTGGTTAGCACCAGTCCCCAAATGCGGATTGTTGTGGAATGATCTTTCTCTCGCCATGATTGGTTATCAACTAAGATAACAAATTTCTTACTCGTGGCCGCAAAATACAGATAAGCTTGGGAAAGATATGATTTTGTATCCCTGGTCAAAAAAGAGTTTGATAAAATGCAAATTTCAAACAATTTGATATAGTATAACTCGAAAGAGGATAGTAGCAAACTCACAAGTCATCTCACCAGGTTACTTAAGGTATACAAAAACGCTACACTAGTTTTGTCAAAACTATCCGAGTATAAGTGTGTGAAACTTTATCAATAAGGTATTGTGCCGAAGCCCTATTGGCCTATTTGCCATGAGTTTGTAGTGAACTACTACTTTTCTACACATTTATGACTGATTTATAAACTCCTTACAATAAAAAATCGGTCACAATAGACTGTGTTACATCTGATAAAACTATCAGCATACAAAGACAGATGCAATCAATTAAGGGATAGATTGAAACTGACCCGATTTGAATGCTTGTCAAAGGGTAGAGATCCTCCATTGAACCCATCTTCTCAAATCTCAGCTGGATATGGCCTGTTAGCCTAAAATCTAAAACCTAATGCTCAGTCACAACACAAAAAATAACACCAAAATCACAAACAACATTCTCATCCAACGCAAAAACAATTTCCATATAAATTCAGAAAGTTTCAATATTCATAGTCTGCTTCAAACCCCAAAAAGCTAACTTACATCGAGACAACAAAATCCCTAAAAATTGAAATGAAACATAGGTTTTGAAGACGTTTGGGTGAAGAAAAATCGAACCTTATTTCCTAGAAAAGATGGGTTGAGAAACCAGGCGAGAAGGATTGCATTGTGAGTTGATGAGAACAGAGCTGAGAGAAATGCGCCGAACCCCTCAAGCGATTGCCAGCATCTGGGAAAACAGTATTGTAGGAAGGGCAGAGGTCACGTGTGGCGCCATTCAACGTGGACGACACATTCGGATGTTTAGACTGATTCTTTCTCTCTTTCGATTACTTTATCCAGCTAATAACAGCCTAAAATCGAGGCGTAAAATATTGAGATTTTGAAGTTAGGGTCAAATGAAAAACATTCACAATTAGCAAAATGTAATTTAAATTGATATGTACTGAAATAAAAAATGAAAAGTTGAATTTATAAACGTGCGTAATCAGCATTAAAAATAGGGTTTTTTAGCGAAAACCACCCGCCCAATAGGGCAATTTGAGACAAACCACCCCTCCAACTTTTTTTTCAAAATAACCACCCCTTAATTACAAGTCTACTCAATCATGACACCCCTTGCACTGTTCCGGCGTTGACTCCCGTTAAACCCGCCGTTGACTCATCTGACTTTTAATTAAATATCAAATAAATTTTAATTTAATTAATTAATTACTAATTTAGTTAATAAATATTTAACTAATTAAAAATTATTTTAAAACATTATAAATATGACCGATTGAACATTAAAATGTCACCATATATATAAAATGAAATATAGTATAAAATATAACGTTAATCTGATTTTAAAATTAATTTAATGGTAAAATTTGATAGTAAAATTAATTATCATTTTTCCACAATTACGTTAAGGTTATGGTTGCGATATGGTTAGGTTATGGTCCAAAATTATGACAATTATAATTATTATATATAAATAAAACTACAAATTAAGTATATTATTAAATTAAAAAAATATTAATAAATTAAATAAACTAAGCTAAAAATATTATAGTAATATAAATAAAATAATTTAACATCAATCAAATTTAAATTAATTCATAAGTTTAAATTTAAATTATAAAAAAGGACCCAAAAATTATAAGAGTAATCATAATTATATGTGAATAAAAAGATAAATTATAATGTTACTAAAAATATTACTATATAAAAATTAACTAAACTAAACAAAAAATGTTTATATAAAATATAAATAATTTTTAATAAGTTAAATATTTATTAATTAATTAAATTAATATTCATTAGACATTTAATTAAAATTCCGACTAGTCAACGAACTGTTTAACGGGAGTCAACGCCGGAACAGTGCAAGGGGTGTCACGATTGAGTAGACTTGTAATTAAGAGGTGGTTATTTTAAAAAAAAAGTTGGAGGGGTGGTTTGTCTTAAATTGCCCTATTGGGCGGGTGGTTTTCGCAAAAAAACCCTTAAAAATATTCACCATTTAAAATCCCACTGCTTGGTGAAGCACAGCACACATATAACACTTAATTTAGTTGGCTAAAATTTCTAGGTAATTCAATTGAAAGGCCAAATCAACTTGATCTTAACATCGCTATCGAAAAAAAACTTGATCTTAACATAATATAGTAGGATAAAATCTTTATTAAACGGCCAAATGGACTTTGCAGACAACACCCATGTTGATGTTGAAGCGTTCTTAACCGTGCTTTAAATTTTATAGACATTAACGCACCCGTATGAATAGAAAAGGTTAAAGAAAGTTTACTTAGGAGAAGTAGAATTTATCTCCCTATTAAGAATCAGGGAGCAGTGGTTGGCGGTTTCTCCTCTCAATCGTCACATCTCAACCGCAATACGACGTTCTACGGCCACGTGTCGAATTCTGATTCTTATCTCACACTTTGCGTTCCTCATTCTTATCTCCAACTTCCGTCGCCGACGACCTCCTCTCTCCATCAAGTTCCTTCCGATCATCGATTTACGCTTCTTTTAATTCAATCGATTGTTGAATTGTATGTAATCTGTTTGATCCGTTGTTGCTTAGCTTTACTCTATTTTAATGAGTTTGAGTGTTTAGGTTTTTTAGAATTTTGATTTTGATATTTGTATGTTTTGATGTTGTAGTTGATTTTTGGTGGTGAAATGATGTTGTAAAGGTTTGGTATTTGTTCTGGATTGAAGCTGTGTTATAGGAGATTGTGGTGAAATGGTAGGAGTGTGTTCGAGAAAGAGAGGGCAGGTGGTGAGTGAAGATCCGAGGAAAGGGATTACGAGGAGGTTTTCTAATAGCGGGAGTTCCAAGTGGTTAGGGACTTGAAGCGCGGATTCGGTCGTCAAACGGTCAACACCAACAGCAAAAAGGTTTGCTTCAGTCTTCACCTTCCTCCATCCCCCGATCGGCGGTTTCGATAATGGAAATTTGCTCCCTGCTCGGATATTCAGTTTCATTGTCAGTTTGATCCAATTTGAAGGTTGAATTTGATTTTAGGTATTCAATCGTATTGGTAAATGCTGTGGATTTTGTGAATTGGCGTTGGGTTTGATCGATTTTGTTGATTGATGTGTTCGGATTTGGGGTTTTGGGGGATTTGATTGGGTGTGGATTTAGGGTTTGTTGGTAATTGGGTGGGATTGGATCGACTGAATGCATTAGGGTCTGTGTATTTACATGTGTTTTAGCTATTGATTCATGTTAGTTTCATACAGATCTGTTGATCTTATGTTAAGGTTATGTTAGATCCTGAGGTTCACATCCCTCAAGAGGGTTTGGAGGTTCGGATACCTCTTGTGAACTCAAAGGATCTTCATACCCATGTTTTGATGATGACAGCATTCATTTGATGTCTTGAGTGAAGTGTTCAGGTTGAAGTACCTGAGCAATGGACAGAAGGACTTGATAATCACGAAGGACTTGATAGGATCAAGTACCTGGGATTAACAATCAGGGACCTGAGGACACAGCAGATCACGTGAAGGACAGCTGTACAAGAAAGAGAAAAGCTTGCTGCAGAAAGTACCAATCTAGCCGACTTGGGAACTCGTGAATATCTTGGAGATATTGGAGAGCATGCTGCACCTAGTGGACAATAGGAGACCATGCTCTACCTAGTAGACAATAGGAGGGCAGCCGAAAGCACAAAGGGAACAGTGCCACGGACAAGACCCTGCACGTGGGTCTCTATTCAAAATGCAAAGGATTGGAGCCATTTTGAATTGTCCCTCCCATTCGAAACTCAAGCACAACTCAAGAATCTAGAGAGTGATTCAAGTGAGGTTGAAGATCTTCTTGTGTAAGGCTAAAGTGCGTCAAGGAGATAAGCTTGGAGTTGAAGGTCTGAAGGACCTGGTGGCAGGAGGACATCCCAGCAGCAGTGCGAGGATCTCAGGAGCAACCAAGGGCGTTCTGTGTAAGGCTGAAGTGCATCAGAACCCAGATCCTTGGTGTGTGAGAGCTACAACAGATTCAGGGGAAATCGTGTGAAGGTAGCGTCTCTGGAAGTCACGAACAGGGTACTGACCCTGGGTAAGCTGACTTTTGTATTGTAATAGCTTGTGTTGTTGTTACATAGTACAAACTATTATTTTGTATAGTCGATTGATTTAATAAAGAAATCATTCGACATCATTTCCGCTGCGTGTATACTTTGTGAAGTCCCTGCAGTCTGGGATCAGGTCCCTAACAGTTCCTGAGTCCCTAGATACACTAACCACGGTCCTTCAATTGGTATCAGAGCCCTGTGCTCTAGATTGTTGGTTAGTTTGCAGGTATGTCAGGTGGTGATTCGTTTTCAACACCCCCAAAGCTCAAACCGGGAGAGTATGACTCTTGGGCGATTCGGTTCGAAGAACACGTCCTTGCTTTAGATGGCGAGGTATGGCAGATTATTGAGCAGGGTCGTCAGTTCATTATGGATGATGAAGACCAGACCAAAGAGAAGCCGAGGGCTCTCTACACCACTGAGGACTTCAAGAAGCTTCAGAAGAATGCTCAAGCCATGAAGGTTCTGCATGCTGCTTTGGAACCTGGTGATCTAGAGAAGGTCATCATCTACACAGACCCGTCTGAGGTCTGGGATGCTTTGAGGAGGATATATGATGGTTCTGGGGACGTCAGGAGGAACAGGATCCTCACTGCACAGACGAGGTATAGGAGTCTTCGTCAAAACAAGGATGAGTCGATACATGGGTATCACTCAAGGTTTCAAGGATGCTTGGCTACCTTGTCAAGACTTGGAAAGGTGTACGAGACATGGGAGATTACCCATCACTTCCTTCAAGGTTTGTCACCGGAGTGGGATGACATATCAAGGACCTTAGCTTCACTTGCTGATACTAAGAGAATGACCCTAGAGGACCTGGTATCTAAGTTGGAGAGTGACATGCTCATTGAGAAAATGAAGCTAGAGGGTCGCGAACCTCAAAGATCCGGAAAGCAGATTGCTTTGGTCTCTGAGAAGGGAAGAACCAGAAGAACTCCAAATGGAAGAAGTTCAACAAAGGATCTGGTGAAAGGAAAGAAGGAAAAGGGGATGAAAAACTTCTGACGGATGCGATGAAGGTCATGACCCTGAAATCGAATCCAGGGAACTCAAAAACCCAACGTCAGAAAAGAACTGCAACGATGGACGATGAGTGCTTCTACTGTGGCAGAAAAGGACACTTTGCTAAGGATTGCAGAAAGAAAAAGTGGGATCAAACTCACAACAAGGAAAGGCCTCACGGTGAGAGACCTAAGGACAACAAGGCCATGATCGCTGCTTGGGGGGACTCCGAGGAAGACAGTGACCTGGATAGCCAATGTGAGGTCAAGACCTTCAAGAGGACCACATGTCTTATGGCCAGAGGTGGATCTCATCATCCTCATCCAAGGAGGTGAAGAGAGGGACTGGTACTGGAACAGGTCCCTGGTATATGGACAGCGGGTGTTCAAGCCACATGACAGGTCAAATGGACTATTTCTCTTCACTGCAGCAGCATCCAGGGGGCTCCATTACCTTTGGAAACAAGAGCAAGGGTGAGATCTTTGGTACCGTATGGTAAGCTTATCGGAAAAGGTTAGCATTGATAATGTGAACTTGGTTCATAATCTAAAGTTTGATTTACTTAGTGTTTATCAACTTTGTCAAGGAGGAAACAACAAGGTTGTTTTCACATCTAATGGGTGTTTTGTTAAGTCTCTTAGCACAGGTAAGATTCTTCTCAAAGGCACGGTTGATAATGGGGTATACAAGACCGATCCAAGTTGGGATCCGGATGAGTACCTCTGTTTGTCATCTAGGGCAGACAACTCAAACCTTTGGCATAGACGTCTTGGTCATGTGAATCGGAAGTTGATGAGAAACTTCAGAGGTTGGATCTTGTTCGAGGCCTTCCAGAACTTGGTCAGGTACCTGACGAGGTATGTGTACCCTGTACAAGAGGAAAGCAGACAAGGACCTCATTCAAGCCAAAGAAGGTTGTGAGTACCAGCAGTCCCTTGGAATTGGTGCATATGGACTTATGCGGACCAATGAGGACTCAATCAATCGGAGGGAACAAGTATGTGTTCGTCTTGGTTGATGATTATTCAAGGTTTACATGGACGATTTTCATATCTTCAAAGACTGAGGTATTTGATCGGTTCGGAACCTGGGCAAAGGAAGTAGAGACTTCACTTGTTAAGAAACTCAGAAGCATCAGATCAGATCATGGTACTGAGTTTGACAACGCACAATTCATCAGCTGGTGTGCTAGTCAGGGTGTTCATCACAACTTTTCAGCTCCAAGGACTCCACAGCAGAATGGGGTAGTTGAGCGAAGAACAGGACCCTGGAAGATATGACCAGGACCTTGTTGCTTGAGAGTGGACTGCCAAAGAGATTTTGGGCAGAGGCCATGAGCACAGCGTGCTATGTGTTGAACAGGGCCTACTTGAGGCCACTTCTGAACAAGACCTCGTACGAGTTGTTGAAGGGCAGAAGACCTTCTATATCACACTTGAGGGTATTCGGGTGTCGGTGCTTCGTCCATGACAACGGGAAACATCAACTTGGGAAGTTTGATGCGAAGCGAAGAAGGAATATTTGTAGGGTACTCAATGCATAGTAGAGCCTACAAGGTGTACATCAAGAGGACTAGATCAGTCGAAGAGAGTGTACATGTGGTTTTTGACGAGAATGTCATGCCAAGGAACCCTGCTGAGGTTCATGACCCTGGCAACGATCAAGAGAGTCAGGAACCTGCAGAAGTCTTTGTGTTTACACGGCCAGAGCTGAAGACACAGAGGGTCCGGTACAAGAGGGTATCGATGAGGCACAGGAAGGTGTCGATGGGAATCCAGTACCTGATGGTATTGATGAGGATCAGTCCATGATGAGGGACTTGTGCAAGATCAGTTACCTGATGATACGCAGGAGGTACTTGATCCAGATCAGGGACCTCAGGGAGATAACAATGAGTTGGAGACCTTAGGAGAGGTAGTTCCACAGAGGAGAAGTGCTCGGGTTAGTCAACCAAACAGGAGACTTCAAGACTTCTATTGTTATGCTGCTATCAAAGGAGAACGGGTTCAGACCGCGTTCGTGTCCCTGATGGAACCTAAGACGGTTCAGGAGGCACTCAAGGACCCCGATTGGGTTCAAGCGATGCATGAGGAATTGCATCAGTTCGAGAGGAACAAAGTATGGAGACTAGTACCTAGACCAGACAATCGGAAGGTGATAGGGACTCGATGGGTCTTCAGGAACAAGAAGGATGAGCAGGGACTTGTTGTGAGGAACAAGGCTCGGTTGGTTGTGCAAGGGTACAATCAACAGGAAGGCATCGACTACGATGAGACCTTCGCACCGGTAGCGAGACTAGAAGCTATCAGATTGCTCATTGCCTATTCAGTTCAGTATGGATTCAAGCTCCATCAGATGGACGTGAAGACGGCATTCTTGAACGGGTACCTCAAGGAGGAGGTATATGTGAAGCAGACTCCAGGGTTTGAAGACCCTGATCATCCGGACAAGGTATATGTCCTGGACAAGGCGCTTTACGGATTAAAGCAAGCACCTAGAGCATGGTACGAGAGGTTATCAGAATTTCTCATAGTTCATGGATATGAACGAGGGACCGTGGATAAGACTTTTGTTTCTTCTAAGGACGGAGAAACATCTCTTGGTGGTGCAAGTCTATGTGGATGATATAGTCTTCGGATCGACTAGTAAGGACCTAGTCAAGAAGTTCACTCAACTTATGGAGAGTGAATTTGAGATGAGTATGGTGGGGGAACTCACATACTTTCTGGGACTTCAGATAGTTCAGGGAGAGTCAGGAACCAAGATACACCAAGAGAAGTACCTGACCGAGGTAGTCAAGAAGTATGGACTTGAGACATCAAAGCCCTCGACTACTCCAAGCTCTACCAGCGACTTAATGTCCAGGGACGAGAGCTCTCCCAAAACAGATCCTACGCTATACAGGGGCATGATAGGTTCATTACTCTATCTTACTACAAGTCGTCCTGATATAATGTTTAGTGTCTGTGTATGTGCCAGGTATCAGTCAGATCCCAGGGAATCACACGTGAAGGCTGTGAAGAGGATTCTGAGGTACTTGAAGGGAACGAGGAACCTGGTTCTGTGGTATCCGAGGTTCAAGTCCCTGACATTGGAGGGATATACCGATGCAGACTATGCTGGGGACCGAGCTGATAGAAAGTCCACATCAGGGATGGCACAATATCTGGGCTCTTGCTTAGTATCTTGGGGATCTAAGAAGCAGAACTCAGTAGCTCTTTCTACTACGGAGGCCGAGTATGTTGCTGCAGGGTCCTGTTGTGCACAGCTCCTATGGCTGAGGAACCAGCTAAGTGACTTCAATCTTTTCTTTGATAAAATTCCTATATATTGTGATAATACAAGTGCTATAATTGTTGCTAAGAATCCAACTCACCATAGTAGGATGAAGCACATTGAAATTAGACATCACTTTATTCGGGATTGTGTAGAGAAGGGACTTGTGTGCATGGAGTCATGTAGGACGAGGAGCAAGTGGCTGATATTTTCACCAAGGCCCTGAGCAGGGAACCGTTCGAGAAGTTCAGAATGGCTCTTGGCATGATCTCTACCTAGTGAGGTACTCCTAACTTTTCTTCCGATGATTGGTTAGAGTAAGGTAGTTAGTTATGCTTATAAGCCTAAGTATGTGATTTTGTCTATGTGTGATAGATTGATTGCATGCATTACTTCTTGATTAAACATGAAAATGTCATATTTTGGTGCTGAATTTCTTTCTAGCCGTACCTTCCGGATCTTGATCCCAAACCTCATGAAGGAAGTGTACATAAGCCACCCTAGCCATACACACTGAGGGACCTGATGAAAAATTCACTAAGGAAGTGAGAGGTGAGTGACTTCAGTTGTGATGTACAGATATCTTATAACCCTTTGGGTTCAGCCAAGTCATCACAACGTCCCTTGTGTAGTCCTTGGAAAGGTATTGGATTTGCATTCTTCTGTTCAGGGCAGTGACTGGGTTCAGGAACCTCCAGACAAGCATGAGGTATGTGACCAGGGAAGTCAGTGCAACAGTAACTTTATGAGACCAGGAGGGGGCATATCTGTTAATGATGTGGTTACTGGAATGGTCGGTATGTCTGCTGTTGAACCCACTGAGAGTGGTGTGGTTGCTGAAGTACCGGTTGAAGGTACTAGTGGAGTTGACGTTGCTGTTGTTGCTGTGCCACCAGAGGTGGGTGCTGATAAGGCTGAGGTCTCAAGGGAGACTGTCGAGGCTGTCAAGGCTGGTAAGGCTGCTGTCGTCGCTGAGGAGGACGATGATGCAGAGGATAGGGTTATCGCTGCCGTGTTGGAGCGTATCAAGGCCTGAGTGGTGGACAAAGGTCCTGGAGGTTCTGGAGTCCAAAGGGAGGACTCAGAAGGTGATGACCTCAGTGCCGAGATAGAGGCAGGCGCTGATGAGTCAAGGGATCGTGCGAAGTCCTTCGACGAGTTCCTGGAGGAGTTGGCTCAAGAAGGGAAGGTGGCAACCCCAGAATCCCTAAGAGGGAAGTCACCTCTTCCGGTCTCTCCAGAGAGTAGTGACGACGTCCAAGTGATTGAGAAACCTGAGTCTTTCAAAAAGGGACCAGTGAAGAAGGGGAAGACCCCTGCTGCAAACATCAGGTTGCTGCCCATCCGAAAAGCCAGCAAGAAACCCAAGAGAGAGCTTGAGGACCCTGAGGAAACTCAGGAACCAGCTAAGAGGGTCAAGGGACCCAAGAAGGAAATGTTGGAAGAGCTGCTATGCACGGAGGAGTGGTTCCGTGAGCAGAGACTTGATGGTCTGCTGGAGTTGATCAGAAGTCAAGGCTGGGAGAGCCTTCTGGGTGGTGAGGAACTGGTTAGCCCAAGTAAGGTCCTGGAGTTCTACTCGGACCTGACCAAGGAGGTCAAGGGCAAGAACGTCTACCTGAACTTCAGAGTTGGAGGAGAGGACCTGAGAGTGTCGAGTCTGGACCTCTCACATCTGCTAGAGATCCCTCATCAGGGATTTGACCACTTCGTGAAGGGTGTGTGGCCCCCAGAGGCCGGGGACAGGTACGCAGTTCAGAAGAGGGTCTGCGGTACAGTAGAGCCGGGCAAGGTGTCTACGAGGTCCATGACTGTGAAGGTGAAGATCCTTCATAAGCTTCTGGTGACCAACTTCATGCAGAGGGGGTCCAAGACCAGTTTTGTCCAACTGGAGGACGTGCTGCTCTTGGACAAGTTGCTCAGGAAGGAGAAGATCAATCTCCCTAAGTTGGTTCTCCACCAGATGGAGTACCTCAGCGGGTATGGCGTGCTAGGCTTCCCTCGGATCATAAAGAAGATCCTTCAGTACAATGACGTCTATGGGGCTCCAGATGATGAAGTCCCTATCACAAAGAACTTCGATGCCCTGCTGTTCAAGAAGCTGGGACTAGTGTTTGATGAGACCCAGGGATGGGTTCGTGACTCTTCGAGGCAGAGTGGGGACCAGACAGCAGCTGAGGCAGAGACCTCCGTGGATCAGACACCTCAAGAGGTCAGTGGGGACCTTGAGCAGAGGTTGATTGCCCTGGAGGCCGGGCAGAGGGAAGTGAAGGCAATGTTGGCTGAGGTCCTGGACTTGCTAAGGAACTGAGGGCCCTGATATCAGAATGCAGATCCAATATCCCACATGTGACTAGTCCTGTTCTTGACCCCCCCCCAAAACTTATCTTTTTTTTGAAAACTATCTATGACATGCACTTTTGACTTTTAATGTTTAAGTTTGAAGTTTGCATAATTTCGATCTTATTACATGTTTGCATGATCATTGTTTTGGCTTATTTGTGTAACTTTCCACCCTTATTTGATAATGCCAAAAGGGGGAAGAGTTATGGGTATCTCACTCAGGGGGAATCATATCAGGGACCTGTCTCTGATACTCGAGTGAGAGCCCTGGTTAAGGGTTAAGGGGGAACTGTCCATACTTGCGACTCACTAGATAGACTAGATAATCCATTGCTCTGATATGATTTTGTTATATTGTCTATCATGTGTTTGTCATCATCAAAAAGGGGGAAATTGTTAGATCCTGAGGTTCACATCCCTCAAGAGGGTTTGGAGGTTCGGATACCTCTTGTGAACTCAAAGGATCTTCATACCCATGTTTTGATGATGACAGCATTCATTTGATGTCTTGAGTGAAGTGTTCAGGTTGAAGTACCTGAGCAATGGACAGAAGGACTTGATAATCACGAAGGACTTGATAGGATCAAGTACCTGGGATTAACAATCAGGGACCTGAGGACACAGCAGATCACGTGAAGGACAGCTGTACAAGAAAGAGAAAAGCTTGCTGCAGAAAGTACCAATCTAGCCGACTTGGGAACTCGTGAATATCTTGGAGATATTGGAGAGCATGCTGCACCTAGTGGACAATAGGAGACCATGCTCTACCTAGTAGACAATAGGAGGGCAGCCGAAAGCACAAAGGGAACAATGCCACGGACAAGACCCTGCACGTGGGTCTCTATTCAAAATGCAAAGGATTGGAGCCATTTTGAATTGTCCCTCCCATTCGAAACTCAAGCACAACTCAAGAATCTAGAGAGTGATTCAAGTGAGGTTGAAGATCTTCTTGTGTAAGGCTAAAGTGCGTCAAGGAGATAAGCTTGGAGTTGAAGGTCTGAAGGACCTGGTGGCAGGAGGACATCCCAGCAGCAGTGCGAGGGATCTTCAGGAGCAACCAAGGGCGTTCTGTGTAAGGCTGAAGTGCATCAGAACCCAGATCCTTGGTGTGTGAGAGCTACAACAGATTCAGGGGAAATCGTGTGAAGGTAGCGTCTCTGGAAGTCACGAACAGGGTACTGACCCTGGGTAAGCTGACTTTTGTATTGTAATAGCTTGTGTTGTTGTTACATAGTACAAACTATTATTTTGTATAGTCGATTGATTTAATAAAGAAATCATTCGACATCATTTCCGCTGCGTGTATACTTTGTGAAGTCCCTGCAGTCTGGGATCAGGTCCCTAACAGTTCCTGAGTCCCTAGATACACTAACCACGGTCCTTCAATTAGTTGATCAGTTGATGAGAGATTGTAAAAGATGATGCTTTTCTAGCTTTTTATGATTTTAAGGGTATCCGTGTATTCATTTCTTTGAACTGTAATGACATACGATTGGATTTTTTAAGTGAAGTTATCAATCTAGGTTTTTTAGTTGAGATGTTTAAAAGCTGATAATTGATTTGACAGACTACCTCTAAGCGTTTGGCTGAGAAGAAAGTTGCGAAGTTTCAGAAGAATATTACTAAGAGGGGAGCTGTTGCTAAAACTTCTACAAAGAAAGGATCGGACTACCCGGTTGGGCCTATCGTGATTGCCTTTTTTGTCTTCTTGGTTATCGGATCATGTAAGAATTTCTGTCGTCCTTGACCGTTAATGTTTTTATCATACATGGAATTTACCTTTTAACGTGTTTGGATCTGCCATTTTTAGGAAGAGCTAGATATTTGGGTTTAATTAAACAGTTTCATTATATTAACATATTTGAAACTGCATGTTATTGTTTGTTTGCGTAGTTGTGGTAGATTAATCATAGTTTGGTTTTTGCAGATACCATTCACCGGGACAAATGCCGTAGTTGGGCGAGCCTTTGTTGTTCATGAGCTTGCAGATGACCTTTGAAAGGATAAACACCTGCATTTTGATCCCTGATTTTAGTTTTGTGTGCTGTGTAGTTGATATTTCACAGATTATTATGTAGTCGTGTTTGTTACCGTATTTTATATTGCGGCTGATCAGGTTTTCATCAGTTAAAATTTCTTACCAACATATATTTAATGCGTCACTTTATAATGGGTAACAATTACAATATATTTCAACGACTCATAATGCCATCAAAACCTGTATATTTTCAAACGCTTACGCACAGTCTGGACTGTGCAGCGAGTACTAGTATATTATAAGATCTATTAACTGTTCATACAAATTTTCACTTTATTTTTCTCAAAGCAGAAGTGTAGAACCATAACAAAAACAGTCCACTGATTAACATCAAATATCAGCTAAACAGGTGCAACGTCTTCATGCCGCCGCTTTCTGCACATCAATATAAAAACTTGGTCACACACAAACCAAATGTATGCCGCTACGATGCTTTAAGTAATTGATTACGTACATTTTCCATCACGTCCAGCTTGTTTAATTTGGCAAACATGTTTCCATAAAACTTGGCTTGCTTCTTATTGTACTCCCTCATTTTCTCCTTAAGCACTTTGTACTCCAGTTTCACATCCCTACGCATCCATGTCATGACATTCATTAGATCAGCCAATAAGAATTTTGCCGATTAATAGTTCTTCACAACAATTTTACAAACCTATTCTCTGGATCAAGTTCCAGGGCCTTCTTTATGTCAAACTCCGCAATCTCAAGATCTCCCAGATTAATATATGCTTGAGCCCTTCTGTACAAGGCTTTCACATTTGAAGATTCCAAATCCAACACCTAAATTATCACATTTCCTGTTAGCTGCAACATACATTTATAAAGTTGTGACAACAGGATTTAACATGCCAACTCTAAGACAAACCTTTGTACACAGCTTCTCGGCTTGCTTATACTCTTTCAGTTTGAGCTTGCAAGCTGCATTGTTGAGGTTGCATGAGATTTTAAGAGCTTTAGCTTGCTTTTCTCATCTTCACTGAAAGAGGTGTCATACTCTATGTATTTCGCTGCCTGCAACAACAAGATACATCAGTCTTCTCCAAAATCATCAACATCTCTATTATACACTTCACTAAAGAAGTCCAAACCCACCTTCTCATATCTTTTAGATGCTCTGGCATATTTTCCTGCCTTAAACAGCACATTTCCTTCTTCTTTCTTCTGTTGGGCAGCTTGAAGTTTTTCTTCAGTACTCATGTCCCATGATTCCTTCTCCTGAGAAGGATATATCATATATGTTAATTAACTGAATACCAAATCAGTTCATTCGTAGTTTTGATAGGAAAGATAACATGCACTAACCTTATCAAAAGACACAAGCTCAACTTCATAAATCACTGTTGAGTTAGGAGGAACAGTTGCCAATTCCTGCTGGGATTCAACAGAGCCAAATGCATATTCAGGAGCAATGGTAACCAAGGCAACTTCACCCTTTTTCATTTTCATGACAGCCCTGTCCAGACCATCAATGACTTGCTCTGCAAGACATTAATACCAATATTAGACCATCTGACTTTTGAAATGTGATACTTATCAAGTGTAAATGACTTGTTTACTAACCATCATCTGTTTTGAATTCAAAAAGACCCTCAGCTTCATCATGTCCTTTCTTCACAAATACAGTGCCATTTTCGAGTTTGCCAACTAACTTCACTGCAGCATAAAAGCAATAAAGTGGTAAATCATAAGCACCAAGCTTCAAGAAAAGGGAGCAGCTCATCAATTTAAAAGGAGCAGCTTACTTACATCTGACAACAGCGCCATCATTTGGTCGTTCATAACCTTCTCCTTCCTTCAAGGTCTTTTTTAAGACCTTTTTGTCATCAGTTACTTCAGTAACAGTCTTCCAAGATATCAACTCCAGCTCAACCTGAAGTGTAGCATTTGGTGGAACTGCACCAGTAATATCTGTAGCTGGCTTGCCATTCTCCCCAAAACCATCTGATCACAAAACAAACAAACAAAAAATTAGGACAATGATCGAACATGTTACAGACACTGGATAATTAAGAAAATGGAAGTGAAATCGTCAAAAACTTACACTGTGGCTTCACTGTTAGGAGCACCTTTTCCCCCTTCTTCATAGTTTTCACTGCCTTTGCCAAAGCTGGGCAGAGATGACCTTCCCTGACAACAAATTCAACACCTTCACCCTTTGCGACAATAGTTCCATCTTCCAACTTCACAACATAATTCACTGCACCACACACAACATGAATTGATATTCATAACTACCATCATCAATACAAGTCAAATCAAAATAACAATTCACCACCAAATTCAACAAGCCAATAGGCCTTACCAAGCACTTCATCAAGGTCCTTAGGATTCTCCCATTTCTCACCCTCTTTAACGATCTTTTAATTACCCCTCCATCCTTGCAAATATCCTTCACACTAGTCCACGACAGCAACTCGACATCAAACTGAAGAGTGGCATTTGGAGGAATAGTGGGTGAAACCAGCTGCACCATAAGCCAGCTCAGCCGGGATAGTAAACAAAGCATTCTCCCCTTCTTCATCGTCTTTATACCCAAGTCCCATCCCTTATCACTTGTCCTACACAATCCCATCAACCATGTATTAACAAACAATATTCAATCCCTGCAAACAACCAATCCAACACTACAAATCACCATATCATACCTTGACCAAGAGTGAACTTGAACGTATCTCTCCCACGGCTCGAATCAAACTGCGTACCATCAAGCAATGTACCAGTATAATGCACTGCAAAACCAAACCATCCACAACAAGTCAATACTCCAAACACTACGCAAAACCAAACACAAACAATCAACTACATTACACTACATGATCAGAACTTCAGTACCTTCAACCTCATCTCCATTTTCAGGAGTGTCCCATCCTTCACCTTCCTTCAACAACTTCTTCTTCAACCCTTCCTTCCCAATCTCCTTCTCCTCCCCAACTTTCATAATCACCGGCGTCTCGTCCGGTAGATCCATGTCCTCGTCCATCATCTCCTCCGCAGCCGGCATGTCAAAATCCTCATCCATTTCTCAACTCAAAATATCAAACACCAAAACCTGATTCAGAAAACTCTGTACGCAAAAAGGATGCAAATGCAACTGTCAACTGATCGATGGATTTGATTTCTAGATCGCTAGGGTTTTTATAAGAGACAGAGAATGAAATGTGTAGA
Organism: Sedum album; assembly: GCA_006409495.1. NCBI lineage: Eukaryota > Viridiplantae > Streptophyta > Magnoliopsida > Saxifragales > Crassulaceae > Sedum > Sedum album. The sequence continues at coordinate 29,007 of QZGG01001083.1, read as the reverse complement.
GGAGTCTAGAGACGTGAAATTCTAGAGCCTTCTTCTGTTTAACCAACTTTGATGAAGTCGCTGGAGTTGTGAGTTCTAGAGTGTTCTCTCGACTCGTGGTTCGATTTAAATTAGCGTGGATTACGAATCGGTTCAAACTTCAAACGATGCCGTTTATTATATTTTGGCTAGTGAATACAATGCATAGTGTTAGTGAACACGTCAACAATACGTCGTACGACGTCGTTTTATATTAAAAGTTTCAAACAAATGCATGGAATGAATGACCTTTTACTGCTGCTCTAGTAACTATTGAAGTGCAGCAAGTTAGGCCATCTTTGGAATGGTTTCAAGAAACCTGGATCTTAAAGCTGGTTCAGTTGAAAAGAGTCCCAGCAAAGCAATTGTGGCCGTACTACTACCAAACTTCTCTATGCCTCGTGATATCATGCAAGTGTGGTTAGCTTCCACCACGACCATCACGTCTGAGCCTAACAATGATGAAACGGTTTCAGCGATTTGCCTGGTTAGTCTTTCTTGTACCTGGAGTTTGAATCCGTGATGGTGAACCATGGATTGGAGAAGGGAGACAACTTTGGTATTGACTTTGTCTTCGCTGATGTAACCTAAATGCACAACCCCGTAAAATGGAAGCAAATGATGTTCGCACTGGGACCAGAATGGTAAGTTCAGCTCTGACTGAATCTTGGTTTCATGAGGAATAGAATGCCGTTGGATGGCCCGCGGTCCATTCTGACGTGAACGTGACCATTCAGGTGGAGATTAAGGTTAGAGCTTCTAAAGGTCATCAGCCACGTCAGAAAACGTTTAGGGGTTTCCATGAGTTCTTTTCTTGATGGATTTTCTCCCAAAGACCTAATTATAGAAGTCACAGCGGCCACTAGTTTAGGCGATTCGCAGGCGGCATTCGAACTTGGAGAATTTTGCGATACTTTAGAAGGACACCAACATTGATCTGCAAAATCTTCGCTGCACTGAATGTTAATTCCTCGAAATCTCAAAAGACTCAGAAAGTCCTCCCAAACACCAGCCTTTTTGTTCTTAAAAACCCCAGTACAAGATGAGACAATTACTTTAACATTGGCTTCATGTACAAAGTCAGGGACAGCTGGTTCCGGATTCGGGAACCGCAAATGCAAACACTGCAATATTACAGCAACACCTTCAGCCTTGATACCATGCTGTAGAGCTGAGCAAACCTCATCGGCAAGACGCTGGGGATCTTGAAGCCGTTTCGCAAACACATCCGCAACCCGGGAAAGCTTGCTGAGTCCTACAACTTTTTGTCCTGATGGAACATAGCCCACATGGCATTTCACTTGAAAAGGTAGCAAGCAGGATTCACAGTAAGAAAAAAGGTCAAGATCGCGAACAACTACAAGCCCTCCAGCTCCTCCCGCATTACCAACCAGATTATCCAGACCTGGTTCGGGAAAAGTGCATCTTGGACAATGTCCTTGACCTTCTGCCTGTATCCTAAACACAACAAAATCTCACTTTTAGCGGCAGATATCAATCAATCTTGCTAGAGTTCAAACTTCGGTATTTTAATTCTAAGCATCATTTTTGTTTCTTGCTTATTCTACATTAGGATATTTCAAAGCTAAGTCGCACTGCATATAAACACGGTCAATTATACATCCAATGTTTCATATACAAATAAGACACGTTCCATAGAATTTAAACATTCAAAAAAGCCTGACAGCATGACATACTCAAATACAATTATAAATTACTAGAAGAAGGGTACAAAACAAAAGTAAACAAAATTTTTGCAGCATTCGAAGATTTCCCAATTCAGCAAACCAACGCATTACTATCCAAAAAATTGAACTAGCTAAATACTGATAAAGCAATGAATGGCAAGGCAGCAGGTGGCAGCAATCATACCTCTGGTGCCTTCTCTGAGAGCTTTAGCTACACGAAATGGAGTCTTCTTGAGCCCCTCTCGATTCACATCTTCCCTCAAGCTTTCCAAAAGAAGTTTAACCGCATCTTCAATGGCTTTACTCCCTTCATAACCGACTCCATTCTCCATGACCCTTTTCAATGCCTAAAGATTTGATTTTTAACGGAATGTGTGGATCGAATGCGGTTTTGCGGATGACCCTTTTGGATTTGTGACCATACGAAAACGGTGAGGAAATAGGCGACCGCGGTGGCTTCCTCCTCGACACACGAAAACTACAAAAATGATAAAATCTATCCAACGACAATTTTGGGAAAACAACGACAGCGCTATGCGAGTTTCAGACGCGACGGCGCCGTTTTCTGGTTTGGATTGGCAAGCCCTAGATCTGAACCTGACACCACAGATCTGAAATTGCCCCTTTTGTTTTAATTATTTAGTAGTAGTTTAATTAGTCATGAAATTAATTATTTAATAAGAAAATTCAATAATCATTCAGCAACGAACTCTAACCGCCATTTCCAACTGAAACAGAATATACACAATATACAAAACCTCTAAAACCCTAATGCAGACTTATTCTCATCTCACAAAACTCTGTTTCTCCTATCAACTGATTTTTATCATCAGAAAATTCTACAGTCTCAGGTATCTTCTTCAAATGCAGCCGGATCAGAATATCATTGATATCAACGATTGGGATGGCGAACAAGTATGATCTCATATCCTGCATCTTTAGCTTCTCGTTTGTGTTCATCCAATAGAGACTTCAGTTCAGTTCTGTTCTATGAGTCTTTCAAGACTCAAGTGTGACATTTTCTTGGGTTTGCTAACAAGTTTAAAGGTTCTCACCTTTATAAATTTCTCTAACTGATGTGATGGAGTTTACCAGGATGCGAAGTCCGGCGAGCCATCGCAGCCTCAGCCTACTCCAAGAAAACCTCGCGTTCTTCTTGCTGCTTGTGGGTGTTTCGACACTGTGAAATTTGGATACCTCTGCACTTACTTTAACGCATGGGCTGAAGTAAAGGCTGTACTCTCAGAAAATGCATTGTTTTACATCCAGATAGATACTGTTCCATTCAATCTGAACGTCTACACTGAAGAACATGAAAGAATAATTCTGATTAGTTCCGGTGATGATACTTTACACCTTCAGCTCTCTATGTGGGCTGATATCTTACTTATCGCTCCATTGTCTGCAAATGCTCAGCCAAGGTAACTTCTCGCTTTTGCTACATTTAAAAAGACTGATTGCAGACTATTAACCTGGTTTGGTGTCTGCAGATTGCTGGTGGAGTATGTGACGATTTACTGACGCGCATTGTAAGAGCATGGAACTACTCGAAGCCGGTTTTTGCTGCACCATCAATGAATACTTACATGTGGCTCCATCCACTTACAGAAAGGCATTTTAATGCAGTTAAAGAGCTGGGAATGAAATTGTTTAATCCTGCTGGTGGTACTTCCTCAATGTCTGAACCATCTCTAATCTACGCAGTTATTCGAGAATACCATGATAGATTTATGTAGCTCTTCAACAGCATTCTGTACTGACAATTCTGGTAGCAATTTTCTAGCAAATAAAGCACCATGGATATTGCTGATGTCAGCCAGAAGACAGTAACTGTATAGTACCAGAAAAAGATGTTTGCTAGTAATAGAGCAAAAAAGTCCTTTATCCCTTCCGATTTTTGCAGTAAAAAACTTGGACCTTTATTTCACTATTCAGTGCTTCTATTGTTCTAACTCTGCTTGGCTGCTTGAATAATTCAATGAGATTGGAAACTAGTGGTGGCTCTGCAAGTTTGCAACGCAACTTCTTCAATCCTAGCCAACAGGAAAGTTGTTTTCCAAGGGTTTTTAGCTATTGACTTGCTGCAGAAGAAGCGGGTTCTTTCAAATGGGATTGATCGGCCTTTGCATTCAAGCTTACCCTGGTTAGCCACTGCAGAATTGATCTTCAGTTTCTCATCAATCAGTTCAAGTAACTCAAGTAAACCAACGCGCATGACTGCTGAAGTTTTGACATGGGGGATATATTCTGGTTGAGGATGGGAGCTGCCAGTATTTGCATCCCACTCATTAGAGAATATCATCCCAGTATCATGTTGGCTCTTCAAACTTGTTATGTGGCAGTCTTGACTGTCTTTAGTTTCCTGACTGACTGCAGGTGTAACTTCCCGTGAGTCGTCGTCCATTAAGGAATCCAATGTTTCTTCTCTAGGTGTAAGGAGCTCCATGGCCTTATCATCGTCAAGGTTATCGCCTATTTGTTCATCCATGGCCACTTCAGCATCTACGAGGGGCTCAGCTAAAATAACATCTTCATGATCATCGAAGGCTTTTATCTCATCTTCCAACGGTTGAACATCAGCATTGTCACCTTCTTCATGTAATTGCTCGGAAACTAACATCGCATCCTCTTCTTCTATTTCAGAATCATCTTCAGTGTCTGTGCCGTCTATATATTCATCACCTTCTTCGTCGTCATAGTCCCCTTCATCTTCTTGTTCATTGCCTATGTATTCTTCAATTGGTAGGTCCATAACTTCACCTTGGACGTCAATCTAGTAACAAAATGATCCTCCATTATGAGCAATGATCTCCGAAAATTCAAACACAGTACTGCAATTGTGTGGATTTATTATATTCACTGAGGTTCAGGGGAAACCGAGTTTTACCTTGTTCCACACTTCAACCATATTTTTGATCTTCTCATCCGCCACACCAATTTGTTGAAGCACCTGAAGAACAGTAGACCGATGCTCGTCCAGATTTGGAGCACTGGAGTCCAACACATGCTGCAATAAAACAGTATTGATGTCAGGCGTAAGGCGTAAACAAATTCATTTGACACAACCAAACCGTCAAAACTGAATTGTAAAGGTTAAATTTCTTACAACAAGGAGGTCTGCATACACCACTTCTTCCAGTGTTGCATGAAATGCATCAATTAACTAGAAAAACATACTCAAATAATCAGAGACGGAGATAATTACAATGTTTCTGTTTTCAGCACAATATTTAGATCCATCCAACTAACCTGAACAGGCAGATCTGATATGAACCCCACAGTGTCACTCAGGAGCACTTTTCTCCTATCGTTGCCGAATGAAAGAAAGTCAGCAATATGGTTCTATACGACAAAGCTGGACACGAATAAGAATAAAGCGTAATGCTTGTTTACCCTGATGGAAGGACCACTGCTCTTAATCGAGGATCTACGGTAGCAAACAATCTACAAATTAAAAATCAGTATCAGATTATGTGAAATGTAGGGAATAAGTTGTGGAAGACTAGTCAAAATGAGTACCTATCATCACTATATAGATCCGTCTTTGAGAGAGCACTAACCAATGTTGACTTGCCCTGAAAAAACAACAATAAAAATATTTGGGGCCGCATAAAATTAGAGAAATTTCAAAATGAGATCAAGCAATGGTAACATACAGCATTTGTGTATCCGACTACGGCAACAGTGGGAAGTTCTTGACCTTGTGACCCACCATGTCTCTTACGAGATGCACGCTGCAATGCACGAGTGCGACGAACATCCTCAATTTGAGCCAATAACCGATTCCTCCGCTCATTAATCCTGATATTATCATCATCACAAGTGAATAAACCTTTTCACGATAGGTCTGCACATTTAACAAAAACCTGAACTAAACTTATTATTTTAATACCAGATGTGTTTGACAGTCTGATATTAAAAGGTGAACAAGATAGTATTAAACAGACCTCCGCCGCTGTAACTGAAGTTCAGTTTCTCCAGCACCACTGATAAAACCACGGCCACCACTCCCTCTCCTGCAACAGTCACAATCTTAATCACGTTCAAATAATTACATAAAGATTATTGACTGCACCAATTTACCTTCAGTTGCACCCTAAAAGCATGACCAGCAAAGATACTTTTGGACTTGATTAAAAAAAGAAAACTATAAAGAGAATGCTCTAGTGTAATATAGATATGGGTTGGCTAGGGCTAGGATGGGTTGGGGTTACACTTATGCTATGGTGCTGAATTCCTTGGAGATTCAGGAAGCTGATATAAAGCAATATCATGCCAAATCCTAAGTCACAAAATTTGTTTTTGTTTTTTTCAAAAGTGCTAATGCTTGAAAAACATTCAATTTAACAGACAACTTACCCACGGGCGCTTACGACTTCGGCCTCACCACTTTCTCCAAATGTATAACGCCCACCAGGACCCCTTGTACGAATAAGCCTCGTCTTTTTATAATTCAGGGCTGCTAACTCAGCCTTTTTAGGATAAAAACCTTCAGCATGTCTTCTATTATAATCGCAGTAACATATCTAAGTACACAATATCCTCACCTGCAACTTTGCCTCCCTGGTCTGAGCATGAGCATTAAAAATCTCTATAATGAGCCCAACACGATCCAGCACAGGCTTCTCCCAAACCCTCTACACCCAAGACAAATGAACAAAATTACCTCATAAATTCAACACATTCATGTTCAATAACCGGCCAAATTCATTTATGCTACTCACCTCCAAATTCCTTTGTTGTATCGCTGAAAGAACCGCATTCACAAAAACTGCATCTATTTCTCCCTGAAATTATGTATAATTTAAATGCATATTGCAACACAAACAAACATCTAATAACAACATTCCTGAACCAAATGAGCTTACTTTCTCCTCCATAGCATTTAACCTAATCTTAATCGCATCCACAGTTCCTTTTCCGAAGAAAGTACCTGCACAAAATCACAAAACATTTTCATCAGCAATATAAAAAATATAAAAAACTCAAATGCTCAGCTGAAAAGGAAACCAGATTAGGTTTAGAGTGTTTAGCACAGACCAGTAGTAGACCGTCTCTGAATCGGATTCTGAACAACCGCATACTTCGGCAACGGTTTATCACAAAGCTCCCCCACAAATAACCCATCTCGTTGCTCCTCTAACGAATTCGCCAAGTTCAACGCCTCACTCAATTTCGCTTGCAAATACGCATCCGGCCGAAGACGCGGCTGTACCACAAAAAGCTTCAGCGGCTCATCCGGATCATCGAATAATGATTCCTCAGTTTTACGCGTCTCTTTCTTGTGCTTCGATAGTGCCAGAAATTGTGATGCGTGGATTGTAGCTGACTGCACATAGTGTGCGTACGAGGTTGTCGGATTCAAATTCGGGTTATGGGTTTGGTGAATTTGTGCAGAAGATCGAAACTTCAGATGAGTTCTGATGGAGAACAGAGCTCGTCTGTACATTTTTTGTATCGGAAAATGGTCTACACAGTTGCTGATCTTCACTTCAATCGTTCGCCATTAAAGAGCTTTAGCCCTGCAAATGCAACGTCCAATTAGACCATTGAATCGAATTCACTCGGTAATATATTTCGGTTCAATGTTGGCTCATTTGGTCTCTCAAAATTGATGCAATTATAAAACTACCAAGTTTTTCTAAAAATCAAATTTAAAATTAATGAATCCGTCATAAAACGAAGTAATTGGAATACAAATAACATAGTTTTGTATCCCAACTACGTAAATTTGGATGCATAAAGTTAGTTAGTATAACTGAATTTTTACAAAATATACTGGACAGGAGGGTATAGAGTTTGGAGGAACTCTTCTTAAATGATATCATCATACAATAACAAGTTTATCAAATACCATTACATTTCCAAAAGTTGCCGAAATAAATTAGATGGCACATTCACTTGTCTCAGAGTTAGCCTCCTACCACAGCGTGCCTGTTTATAGTAGCGAATAAACAAAGACTGTTAGTGATAGTCGAATTCCATTTCAAGTAATATAGATGGGAAATCATATGAGGCCATGGGAATTCAAAACAATGCATTCAACACAATGTACATAGTTAGCTGTGCATGTGAGCACTGTTTTAATGGTAGTTGAAGATAAATTAAGGAAGAAACTGACATGGATATCTTACCGCCGACACAATCACATAGTTGTAGGAAGATATACCCTTCTGCCATCTTTTTTGTTGACCTTTTTTCTACAAGTTGGACAGACGCACTTTATTGAAAGAGCTTGATCAAGGCATTTTTTGCAGAAAATGTGGCCACACTTAGTAGATGTTGCTTCAACCAACTCCCCCATACATATCGGACAGCTGAATGTAGGCTCTGGTGGTGGAGGTGGAGCAACAATTACTGGCTCTTCGGCACGCTTGTTTATCTGCGAGAAAATATTTTGAGATCAAATTTTAGACATAATTTGAAGTTTTACACACGCAATTCAGCATTGATGCCTAGATAGTGCAATGTAGCAAAAAATCCAAAAAGGATTAGCCCAAATACAAAGAAAATAGAATGCAGGTTTTTTGAGGTGCTTATATCAACATCAGTAATCCGATAAATGTAGGTGTGTACTTGCTTGTCTGCTGCACTCTACGTTATCTAAAAAAATGCCTATGTGGGTAAACAAGTTCTCTAGATAATTATACACATATTGATTCCTTTCGCATACAATAGTGTATGAATGAAGTGAGAAAAAACTTTTCTATAATCAAGATAGAATATTTGAATATCAGCTTGATTAGTTATGAGATTGAAGGAGCAAAAGATCACATTGTAAGAACAGGCTTACCGTAGGGATGGGTCTGGCTTCCAAATTTATCAACACCTGATCAATAGTGACAGGTCGGCTGTTTGATGAATTCCTCCGTCGCTTATAACAGTTTGTAAATCTAGTTGCATGGTCTACTGCACTCGAAAAAAAGAAAAATTGTTTGCAAAAGAGATGGAAAGTTGGAAAACTACAACCAACGACGAACACATGACTTTCTGTAAGTCAAACTGCTAGAAGATTATTCAGCGAGGAACTAAGCATCCAAAGAAATTAAGATCAAGAAAATTTGAAAATGAATACAGGACATATATACTTATGGAGAGTGAAAATGGAAACTGACTATTTGTGAGGAAATACATAAAGCATTAGAGACATGCATACCAGCGTCCACATCAACCACGACATTACTTGAACGAGACCTTCTAGAGTTGTTCTTTGCCTGTCACGCGCCACCAAACATATTCAGTATAAGAAAAAGCAAATATCCTCAAAATAGAGCTAAAAGGAAAATGCAAAATGAAACAACATAAGAATCCACCTCTGCAAAAGCTCTAGCGGATGAAATCAAGACCTCATCATCAAACGCATCAACATCAATCGGGGCAGGTGCATTTTGTGGCTGTAAGGGTGGAACCGTCTGTGCAATTATTCCAGATGAGCTTCCCACTTGAGCACTGTCTTGACCTGGTAGCCCGAGGCTAAGGTCCAAGTTCACCATAACCTTTCTTCTCTGATACTTTCTCATTAGAGTTTCAGTCAACCCTCTACTGCTCATACCACCTTCCAGAAGCTGATCGAAAAAAATGTATACACTTAGTATCCGAAATTCCAAAACAACGCCACAACCTTGCACACCTACTACATGGAATGATGGAAACTCAAATCACAGTTAAAACAAAATGGATGAAATCAAAGATTGAATAGCAGAAACATCAACCCCTTCAACATCAAATTATGTAATCGATTTCAGGAATCAAAAATCAGTTTTTTTTCCAAATGAAATTACTCTTAAAAGCAGAAAAACCAGACCTTTCACTAAAGCACCTGAATTACTTCAAAAAGAAAGTAAATTATCACAATTCCGAACAAAAAAGAAAACATCGGAAAAAACGGAGGCATCCGACATCAAGTCACAACTAGTAAAACTCATTATAATCGAACAAATCACAACACAAAGGCACAAACCCACGAATCGATTAACAGCTTACCTTAACCGGAATCGCTACGATCGTCAGCTGTCCGATCGTCCCCAATCGGACGCGTCAATCAGATGACGGAAGAAGAGTAGCAGGCGAAAGTACGAGTCGGCTTCGACTTTGGGTTTAGCGTAAACTTTTCAAAATGCGAAAAAAGAAATGACGAGGCATGTCCGTTCGACAAACTAGGATGTCAGTTGGGCCAGATCATGGGCCTTTTCGGCCCAATTATAATTAAACACAAATCAAACTCGGTCAAATATAAAACGCAATCAAACTCGGTCAAATATAAAACGTGTCTAACCCTCTGCCTTCTCTCCTAATCCTTCCTTTCATCTTCATCCTCTTTTCTTCATTAGCTAACCCTCCGGGGTAGAGGAGAGGATCTCTTTTTTGTAATTGCCCGCCATTTCTTTCGCCTCCTCCGCCGGTCACGGCTACATGCATGTGGCCGATCATTGCGCCATCGGACTCCTCCCTTTGGGGTCACATGCATGTGGCCTGATCGTGTTTCTCTAATTTTTCGAAGTAATATAAATAAATTGCATGTATTTGTTTATCTTTGTATAATGTTTATACCGTTGTGGATGTGTTTTCTGCCGTCTAGGCGCTTGTAATGCAGTGTACTGCTCTAAAATAAGGTTTGGTTGCAGCCAAAAACTGTTTGGAGGTCCGGATGCGTGGACTAGTGGATGTGGATGGTAAAGGTGTCGATTAAGGCCTGATCGATCAACTGCTTGTAAAGAGACGACTCAAGATGTAGATGTCTCAAATCTTGTACCAACGTTTTACATTTCGTTGTGTATTCACGATGTATTCTTGTTAAATGAAATGTAACCACTTTGATCAAAAGAATATAAAAAGCGTCGCTAAAAGAGTGTTTGTCGTCGCTATGGTCATCACTCTATTGACTTGGAATATCATATTTGATCGAGTATCAAACTTCAGTCGAATTAGTTACATTTTGAAATATCAACTCAATATTCACCTAACCAGAAATTCTTTGACCACACTGATGTTATCGCATATGATCAGTGTGGTTTGCAGACTGTTGCGCTCAATTACAAATCTACTCTGTGCGTATTCGAAGAATAATGACTATAATTTTTTCATTCCATAAAACTCAATATTTACCTACAAAATGTACACGGGCGAACACGAGTGGTGTCCATAAGCAACTAGCAAAAGTTACATTTGAATATTGGTATAGAAAATATATGAATGTCAGATGTAAACAAAACAAGATGACAAACAAGTGTCCAGAAAGAAAAAGAGTATGTAGAGAGTTTTGACAACAAGAAAAACAAGAAGACGAAAATGATATTCTCTATGAAGATTTGAGCACGCCAAGTGGGAGTAGACGTAGATAGAGCTGTAGAAGTCGTTAAGGTTTCACACGAATACTTCTTCATCTTCCCCATGGAAAACAGCAACAATTCTGCAGTTGAAACAATAATTGCGAGATGCAGCGTAAGAAAGTTTTTTTAAAATGCTGATGAGATTTTTGGAAAGGAAAGTATAATGCATTTGCATACTAAGTAGTTAGTACCTTGGGTTTTTGATGGGTGTTCTTGTTGTTGGATCGGATATAATTATGGGTCTCTGTCGTGATGTTGGGTGTCCCATTGTGTCGCTCATTGCGTACATCGTTGAAGACTTGAGTGAATCCATCAGCTGAAGCTGGGTTTTCCTCATCCCATTCACCGAATTTAGGGACTGCAGCGCCTTTTTCAAACTGTGTTTGTGGAATAAGAGATTATTAGTTTGTGGAAGATAAGATTGTATCTTATGGTTCATATTGAGGAGGAAAATATGACTAACGAGTATTGATTTTGCAAGAACTGAAATGAACTTACATCATCTTCACGGCCTCCAAGTCGAGATCTCCCAGGAGTTCCGTGACCTGTGGAGCCTTTTCCTTCCCAAGAAGGTGATCCACTCCCTCTTCCTGTTATCTTAGCTTGATGCTGAGGATGAAGAGGTGAGCGATCAATGCTATGCTCAGATCCAGCACTGGTTCTTGTCGGCCTCTTGATCCCCTCTCCGACTTGGTTTCCCTCTGACCTTCGTCCAACATTGCCTTGATTTAGGTCATGATCTTCCCTGCTAGTTTTGCGTTCGTGCACAGGTCCACGTTTGATGGGATCAACTTGTTCATTCCGGGTTCTGGTAGCAGGAGCTGGAGGTGCACCATTGTCAAGTACTTCTGGATTCTCTTGTGGGTCGTTTGGGTTTATCAACTTACCACCTCGGCCCTGACGAGCCTTTTCAAAGTAGACCGTGTAAGGGACATTATTATCTCCTTCCCATTTCCCAAACTGTGGTACATGGGGTCTCTGTATAAAAATTACAATTCATAAGTCAGATAAGCTACTCGTTTTGATGAGCCTGAAAGTGTAACTGAGAGTATCCTAAATGAAGAAAAGCCACGCACGACAATTGTTTTTGACACAAGCCAGACTCGCAATAATAAGTAAACAAGTCAGATGTGAAAGACAAAAATCTAGCGAAGGTTGAGCAATTTTTGGCAAGAAAACCACATGATAATAACAGCTGCAGCAGCCTTCCAAAGCCATGTGCAGAAAATTCATGTCATGAAAAAAAATGATGCAACAACAGCTACCAATATACCGATTTCTTAGGATAAAACAATCGAGTTAACACCTGCATCGGCGGACTCCATTAAGCCGACTGACAATTGCTGAGGCAGCAGGCTTAATGCCACTGGCCGTCTAAGATCAAAAATGGATTAATAAAGGCCATACCAGGCTATATCCAAAGGCAAAGTCCCAAAAGCAGATCCATATGATCTTCTAAGACTCAAAGCATCACTTTCTCATCCATTACTAGAAACTAAATTCGACAAATCCATAACAGGAAGATTTTGCAACCCCATCAAAAAACCCACAAAATTCAATAATAAAGACTACATCAACACACTGAGCACACAAACCAAAATCTCAATCTTGGAAATGGAATTCGATTTCCAATTCATATTCAGATCAGAACACACACCCAACATCATCACCAGTTCAATAAAAGAACAAGAAATCAGATCCACATCAAATAAAACCTAAAAAAGACACAGCACTTACAGCCATCAATTGAGCTGGAACCCCAAAACAAAGCCTTCTTCTCCGAACAAAGATCAACCCTTTTCACTAACAAACACAAGCTCTCCAACTACTGAATTGTAATCTGCAAAGACTAAAGAAAGATGGAATCTTTAAGGAACAATGAGAAGAGAGATTTAGAGAGAAAAATAAGAGTTGCCAGACCAGATTTAAAGGAAGCGCTTACCACCCACCAAGTTGACTCTAAACACATGTCACATTTGACCTTTCTTCTTTCCTTCAAGTCTCTTTTTCCATGCCCATGACCGCAGTGCATTTTCCCAACTGCACCAGTACTCCATTTTTTACCAAGTCGTATGTATGCACACGTTTCTCTAAGAGTATCTTTTAAGCAATCTTTGTATTGTTTTTCTATGAGATGGTTTTGGTTCTTCTCTTGGAACTTTTGAAGTGTTCAAAGTATCAGACCAGGTGTTTTGTTTGGTTTATAGAAGCCGGCCTTCAGTCCAACATTGATCTTATAATACAAAAAATTGCATGCATTTTATGGGTCTGCGAATCAAACGTTGAATAGATGAAAAGGGATATTTAGTTTGATTTGGTAGGTCAGATGATGTCTTTGTCTGACTAGGAACCATCTAAAGGTGTGGGAACTGCATTTCTAAGACCTTTGGACTTTTGTTCAACCTGGTGTAGAAAAATCTATGAGATGGGAGGACAAAGTTGTCGATTTCATAACGCGGTTTAGCTAGTCTAGAATGTCGATCATATCCACATAATCTGCAGTATTGAAAAACATAGAATCAGTCTCTTTATAAGGCGTTATGTCAAGTTAGCATAGGAAGCAACAAACCGGGAATTGGAGGTTTCTCAATGAAAGTTGCCAGAAGCAATCAGATAAAAGTTCATTTTTGAGTATGGAAAGGTCATCTCGATATGCAAGCAAGAGTCCTGGGATAGTGTGTTGACTATGAAGATGGCAAATGATCAAACTAATGCACATTAGGAAGATATTCATGTGAATGTATGAATGGAGTGAATGCTAAGAGATGCATACACTGACCAGTGACAAGAGTAGCAATCATGACGTAGTACTGGATACGGCTTCGTCATAAAAAACAAAATGTATATAAAACAAGGTTACCAGAATAATTTCATTTGGTCAGACTGTTGTTCTACATATACATAGCTTGTTATGTTAAGAATCCATGTTGAAGATGCAATCAACAACAAAAGTGGTTTCTCATTTGCCCTGAAGTCCTTCATCATGCCATTTAGCAGCCTCCGATCCATTTGTCCCATGTGTTCAGACGTGAGAATCCAACGCCATAAGTATTTTCTTTCTTGGGCCCTGCAAGTCATCAAACAGAGTGAAATATCAGCTAGACTAGCACAGTAGTCTGTAAGTTACCAATAATCAGCAGACAAACTAACTAGCCATCACCAACATGTGCATTCAGATATATGGAACTCAAAAATGAAGAAAAATATATGACAATTAATCCATGACATAAACAAAGAGGCTACATCCTCCCAAACATAAGCTTATAACTGCAGTAAGAGTATTTAGGAAAAGACGAAATGTGAATCCAGTTTTTTTGTTTTCACACTCGCAATTTCAAAAATTGCTTAAATATCCAAGAGAACCAAAAACATGATAAACAATCCTGAATGAGATTATACTAGATACTCCATTAAACCCAATACTAGGAAACTTTCATATATTGAATCTCTAAAAATATACTTCTGATGAGGAATTAAATTTTCAAGAAATGTTACTCTATGATGCAAGCAATCAGATGGGTGAAAACTGAAAAGCCTAACAAAAGACTGGTAGTCATAAAAGGAGACACTGAGCTTGTGAAATCTTGACATTACCATCGGAATCCCCAAAGCCTTTAGATCATCCTCACTCATATGGACCAGAGCTGTCATATCAACCTGCATTTTGCAAAACCCCCAGTATGAGAAGACTGCGGACAAAACATGTGATCCCTCTTATTTTTCATAAAGGTACAGACATGTGCATATAATATTTTTTAGCTGTCTCTCGTTACGGTAGTGTTAGAAACAACTCCTTCCATTCAAAAACCATGTATTGAAATTATTTACAATGCAATGTGAATATCCACTCAAGGTTGCAAAGCTGTTTCTAAGGAAATAAGGAGATAAGAGAAGCATAGAGTGTAGTGTAGTGTATAACAGAATCAAATTTGTATGAAATGGAGCGACATAATCATTACCTCTTCAGCCTTAAACGTGATAACATATTTCTCTAGGCCTAAGGATTGCAGGAAATTGTCAACAGCTGAAGCAACCTGTATGCGTAAAAAAGCACATTAGCTTCATGACATTGCAGCTTGAGTCATCTCTTTTAATAGCGTTTGAGGACGACTTCAGCTAGTGTTTCAAACATATTGTGAATGCATTATAGATAAACAGTTGCAAATAAGTATTTATATAAGGAACTCTGAAGCTTAAGAACTATTTTTGTTTCATAATTCTGTCTTAAGAAACGGGATACAGTTCCAAAATATGATGAGAACCAAAATTGTTAGTACACAGGTATAAATTAATTAAAAGCAGCATTAGTGGTGCTTCACACGAAGCTAATCACGGATATTTAATAAAGAAAGAAAATTCAAGAGTGAATCAACTGAAATTACACAAACAATAAGAAAAGGTATGGACGAGGAGTTTTAAAGTAAAAGATTAAGAAAATGCGGGAGCACACCGGAAAGTACAATCATTTTCAGATTAACAATTTCGGGGAAAATACATGGAGCAGAGGATGCAAAACTGATAAATATTTGCAAAGTTGCATAAACGAAACAATATTGTATGTGAAACTAGAAAGATTGAGACATGCCTTGTTCTTTTTAGCAAGAGGCTTTGCAACCTTTTTTGTTTCTGTTGCTGGAGCAGCATTAACTACTTTTTTGACTGGTCTAAGAGAATCTGCAACTTTCGATTTCGGCTGATCATTGTTCATTGGTTGTGAATGCATTGTACCTGATAGCTTTTCACGCAGATCACGCACACTTCTAGAATTCGCTCCATTTGCATTCTGAATACTTGACTTCAGACCCTTTCTCTGTAGTTTTAATCTAAGATCCTTGGTTCCATTATTATTACCTATTTTTTGAAAGCAAGCAAAATATTAGATGTGCCCGGAATGATAGATACAAACCATCAACAAGTAATAGTTTCTCTTTTCATACCTGAAACTCTAGTTTCACTGCCACTGAAAAGATCATGCTCCCACTTGTCATCATCTGGCCTCTGCCTGCAGGAGAAAATACACATGTCGCGGCCAACCATTAAATCTAAAGTTCAACTCCAATCAAATCACAATCTTAAAAACATCAATAAAGTCCAACTCAAATAATGTCATTGAAATTCATCACATCTTCCACAACTTCAAAGTCACAACACCAACAGCTAAAAAACCTAATTAAATCTAAAGTAAAAATATCAAAGCAAACCTCTTTCCCGTGACATTCCGCCGGCTGGTAAAACTTTCAACAGAGCTTGCGTTCAGCCGCTCTCTGACGGAGCCGTTCGCCCTAGCAGCAGTCGCGGCCTCCTCCCGATCGGCGTACATAACGTCGATTGAGTTGACGGAAGCGGAGAAGAAAAATCGATTAACGAAGTACGGATTGAAAAAGAGAGGCTGCCGACCAAACCCTAATTTGTTAAAAGGGGATTACTGTTAGTTCGAATTTTGCATCCGTCACTTGAGCTTTTTTTATTTACTAGTTTTTTTTGCATATTAATATGTGAGTATTAATTGATATAAAAAATCTACATAATAAAGTGATTAAAGAGAAATGCAGGGGTATTATCGGGATGAGAATTGTGACTTGAAAACGAAATCTTCAATTCCATCCCTTGCATTTGCGTTTTAAATATAGGATAGATTATTATTACTGTTATTTTTACTACTATTTTAACTTACATAATATCATCTCAATTATTAATTATCAAAAATTCAAGTTTGATATTGATAATAATACTAGTTAATATCAAATATTCGTAAAATAAGTAATTTAAAATAAAATAAATTTTATTTACAACAAACTGAAATTATGTCGTTTCAAATTGCTGTAAAACGCTACTGCACTACTACAGATCAGATTTATAACAGCGCTTTTTTTTGCCCTTTAACAGCGCTTCTTGAAGCGCTGTTGAAACGAGTGCTGTTGTAAATCACCGATTTATAACAGCGCTTTTTAAAAAAAAACGCTGTTGTTTATAGGCATTTTCAACAGCGCTTATTTATTATTAAATCGGAGAAGCGCTGTGTTAAATATTACTTAAGACAGCGCCTAATAATAAAAGCGCTGTTGTATATTTTGTACAGCGTTTTCTTAAGAAGCGCTGTGTTAAATACATTTATTACAGCGCTTTCTATTTAAAGCGCTGTGAAAGATCTAATGTTTTTAACAGCGCTTTATAACAAGCGCTGTTGAAGATATAATCTGTACTAGTGCTGGCAGCAAAACGGCGTAGCTACTGGGCTGTGTTTCTTCATCGGCCATCTGGGACAGAAGTTATATTGATGAGAGAATAAGTCTCACATTTGACTCGAGGCTGTGCTGAGGATGTTTTGTTCTTGTGTGATTGATATGCTGGCTCATTTGGTTCAGGAAGTGGTATGCTTTCATTACTCAGTATGTTCACAATGTCAGCCATGCTAGGCCTTTCCGCAGGGTCATCTTGAACACATAATAATGCGACATGAATACATCTAAGGATTTGTTCTTTAGCTTCAGGTGCGTGTATGAGCGTTGAGTCCATAATGTGGAGGCACGTTTTGTCTTTCCACATCCCTGATGCCTGAAAATTCAAAATAAAAACTTACAGTTTGATTCACACAAAGTATCTAGTGGTTGAATGTTAAATCATCTTACATAGGCAACAAGACTGACAGCATGATCCTCGTCATGAAAGCTGCTGTTTTTACGGCCACTAACTACCTCCAGTAATAATACTCCAAAGCTGTATACATCTGACTTGTCCGAAAAAATACCATCCATAGCGTACTCCGGCGCCATGTACCCACTGCAAGAGGTAGTATCAGCGAAACTGGTAAAGTTTTAAATTGATTCAAGAAAAAACATCTTACTATGTTCCAACAACACGTTTCGTTAGAGCTTCAGTGGCTTCGCGGCCAAAAATCTTGGCCATACCAAAATCTGAAATTTTAGGAATCATATTTTCATCCAGGAGAATGTTGCCTGCTTTCAAGTCTCTGTGTATAATTCTCAGTCTGGAATATTTATGCAAATACAAAAGGCCTTGAGCTATTCCCTCAACGATACTAAAACGTATTTTCCATTCCAGGATATTTCTCTTAGCAGTATCTGTCACATTTAAGGCAAAAACAATTTAAGTACATCGGATTATCGTAGGGAAAATGGTTAACTCACAAGTTCTTCGTTTCTCACCGAATAGGAAAAAGTCGAGGCTCTTGTTAGGCATGTATTCATAGACAAGCATTTTTTCGTCTTTGTAAACGCAGCAACCAAGAAGTCTGACAAGATTCATATGCTGAAGTTTTGCAATGAGAATGATTTCATTCTTGAATTCAACTAGTCCTTGTCCTGATCCACTGGACAACCTCTTCACTGCAATCTCCTGAGTCCCGTCCGGAAATCGTCCCTGAAATTAATCATACCGGTTTATTCAACTGAAACTAAAAGTCTAAAACTACTCAAGCACATTAACTATATGTATATGTTAGGATAGCATGCCTTGTAAACTGGCCCAAAGCCACCTTGTCCGAGCTTATTTTCTTTTGAAAAGTAATCAGTAGCTGTCTGAATGGATGCAAAACTGAACACTTTAACACTTCGCCTTTTCATCCCATCTTTCCCAATTTCCTTTGACTCATTTAGCTGATCCCAAGTTGTTAGCTCCAGCAGTATCTCTTCCTCATTTCTTTCACGCTCTTCTGCAAAAATATTGGCCAGATTTAGAAACTAATAGCATTTACAAATGTTGTCAAAGTTAAAAATTTCCTCATTACCAATGGCCTTCTTTTTCCTGAGATACACCAAGAAACCAAGAAAAGACGCAAGCAACAGCACGGCGAGGCCAACAATTACCCATATCCACCATCTATTATCTGTTAAAATAAAGTAACAAAAGATACATAACCTACGCGCACATGTATGATTTCAACAAAATACACTGGTTTTTGTTACCTTTCGAAGTGGGATTGGAAAGGCTTGAATTCAAAACATAGTAATCCCTCCTAGTACTTTCGTCAGGGACGAACTTGGCACGAACATCCCAATATATACAACCTCTCTCTCGAGATATCTCATATGCAGTGCAAGAACAATTTCTCCAGCAAGCAGCCCAACAATCTGCCAAACTAGAGTTTGTTAGCCCATCAGAACGTCCAAATGAAGTACCCACAAAATACCCTGTCCTAGCCTCATACTTGTCACCATTTATCCTACATGTAGGTGTACTTTGCGTATTGTGGCATCCAGCAGTTGACACTGAAAATCCAAGGCAAGTATCTTCAGTCAGAATAAAACTCCGATACTTGTCCCAAAATCTGCCCCCAGGCTCCAATTTCCACCACGAGTTTCTGCCCGTAATAGAAGAGTAACTGATATGGGTATGGGATGAATCTAATTCTAAGCCATGTCGTATCTGATAATAATTATATGCGATATATGCAAGGTTTGGGAAAACATTGCTGTCCCTCTCAGCACGCCACTAGTCCAGTAAATCTCGCCTCGACGCTTTATGATCATCTCGAGGGTGTCATTCACTGTCAAACCCCATTCTAAAGAAAATGCGCCAGGGGCAGGATCAGTATCAGTCCGCCAAGCTCTCAGACTTGATATCCTTCCAGTTGTGAAATCTTTTCCTAACTTCATCCCTTCAAGTAATGTATCAGTAGGATAGTCAAATGACTGCCACAGCACACCTTTTCGCGACCCATCAGTATATAACTCGGATACAACAAAGTTACCTGAATCCTCCAAACTAGCAACTGAATTAACTGCTGTACTGTTGCCATTCAGCACTATTGAGGCTTTACCAAATCTCAAGATTTTCATCAAACCCTTAGCATCCATAGTGAAACTCGTGTTGACGCTAGTTATTGGCTCGTCCCTATTAGCCACCCACACATTTGTATCCCACTGGTGTCTGAGATGCCTAAGAAGCTGGTGCCATTGGCAGGGGTGAAAAAGGCCAGCTTGTATTTCCCATTGGGCGAGATAGCTGACCAAAGAATCCCAGACTATCACCTGGACGAAGCGTGTTAATCTGAGCATCAAAACAAGTAAAAAAGATAGAAAATTGAATCAGAAGTAAGAATGTGAAGTCTAAAGTAGTAGCTCGAGACATTTCAAAATTCAGGAATACTGAATTTTTTTGGTATGAAGTTCTTCAATGATTTTGTAATTTGATAATGGAGCACGGCAATCATTCAATCTTGTGGCTGGAATGTATCCAGCTTACTGTTATGCCATTCTTGACTTGAGAAATATAAGTTGTCAACAAGTCATCTTATCATTTTCTCATATGCAAGACCTCGCGCCTAAAGTTAAGGCCAAGGAGTAAATGTCACAGCAAATTTGGCACAAAAGCCCATGTCTCCTCCTCCTCCAGATTCTGATATGACACAGTAGTGAGTATGCTATGGAAGGAATTTTTTCAGACAAGTCGGATGTATACAGCTTTGGAGTATTATTACTGGAGGTACTCAGTGGCTGTAAAAACAGTAGTTTCCATCATTTTGACCGTGCTAAAAGCCTTGTCGCTTATGTAAGTAGAATACCCCAAAAGAAATTTCCTGCGGTTAATGTTAATCGCGGCAACTCTGTGCAGATAATAATTTCCTACTTTCAGGCTTCCAAGACGTGGAAAACAGAACCTGCTTTGATATAATGGACGCTGCATTGGTAGATACCTCAAGGGAACAAATTTTTAGATGTGTTCATATCACATTATTATGTGTTCAAGACAAACCTTAGGATAGACCTAATATGGCAGACATTGTTTCCATGTTGTGTACCAAAAGCATACAACTTCCTGAGCCAAATGAGCCAGCTTTTTCATTGTTGAAGAACAACACGACATCAGAAAGGCAATGATGAATGTGAAATACATTCCATTATCAGCATTACTACAGTACCCGAAGCTCGATGAAGAAATCTCCATTTTCACATTTCATATAAATGCAGCATATTAGCAAATCTTGTCCCTCACATTACTTGTACCGAAAATCTAGTAAGAAAATGTTGAGAGGTTGCTGAATCCAACAAGTGATGATATCCAAAAAACACACATGTATATACCAGACCAAGACGTGAGACATACGCAGCAGTGAAAGTATCCTTTAAGATGTAGACAGCTTTAATATCCCAACATCCAAAATCTTGCAGATCATTCTACTCGTCATCAGTAAACTGATTAAATCTGAACTGCACTGACCACCACCCTGATGATAAATTTAAAGTTGGATCGAGATTTAAGAGCCACATGACTAATGGACCACAACTAGCTGAGATCACTATCCCATTCTTGGTCCAACACACTGTTTGTGAACATAGAATTGCATAGTGAATCCAGGTCCATTGCAAGCTGAAGCTCCATTACTTTTAGGTCTTCTTCCACCTGCCAACAAGGATTTGCTGTCCAAAGTCTGTCCACTGACATTCCATGTTTATATTGCATGATAATTCCAAGACGTTGCTTTCAAGTTTCTTCGACAGCTTCTGAAGGACCATACTAATTTTCCAAGCCATGAATTGAAATCCTTTTGACACACAGGTACAAACAAATGTTCTATTACAACTTACAACTATACATGTCAAAACATTTGATATTCAAAATTTCAACCTGCAACGGAAAAAGATGGGTAAGAACTTCATTTACTTGAATGTGGTATCAAAGAGTATACATTTATTGTAAACTATGAATGATACTGCAAAAATGATGCTACTTATTCCAGCTCTCCTTTTATGTTCAAACAAATGTAAATAGGAAAATATTGCAACATAAACATGTGTAAATACATCATATGACACACGATCAGAACCTTTTGCGAAACCTTGCCTTCTGTACGAAACAGAAATTTTCCAACTATGAACTCACCTCATCCACTTCTTGTTTTAACTGTATGTGTCTGTCTTCCAAATTTGTGTTGAGAGATATTTGTAGTTGCTAGTAGACGAGGCGCCATGATTGAAGATATAAGAAAACTTGTACACACTTGAGTACTCAAGTTGATAAGGCAGGGATGACAGATGTGTACAAAGACTAGGACAAAAATATTTGGATTTACTGAGCATTTGAACTTGAGCACTGTGTAGCTCAATTCATTCTATCAAGTATATATCATGGGCACCTGTAATGCGTTCATCAGGAACTTTCCGCTGTAGCATCCCATTTTTTTCGCTGCATAAGAACAATTTTAATGAGTTATCAAATAACTAGTAATTGTTAGAGATTCTGAGAAGAGAAATCTCAAAACTTCCAAATCACAAGCACATACACATATCAATTTCTTTACTTATCTTCAGCTATCACATTAACTAAATTTTCCAAATTCATGCAGTTTTTTCAAGGCTGTAACATTAAAAAGTTAGATACTGTGTACTGTATCGCAAGTTTAAGTCAAAAAATTATCAATCACACTCTTCATTTAAAATACAAAGAAATCTTCATATAGGCAACATCATAATCTTTAATCAATCTTAAATTCACAACCATACGAAAATAGAACATTCGAGAGGAAAAGACATACCTCAGAAACCGATACAATCTGTGCATCATGAGAAACGCAATCAGGTGGGCTTTCAAACAAGGATAGAGAGAACCGCTTAAACACCACACCAACATCAAAGTAAATAACACCAGAGCTAGGAACATCAACATGAATGGAATTCACTGGAAACCATAAAAACAACTCCTGTGCTTGAACTCCAGTAAAATTACTAATCTTTCCATAACTCAAAGTCCCGGAAATATTCTTCTCATAATGCAACTCACTCTCAAACTTTGCATTACATGGTTGATCAAGAACCACTTGAAATCTCCCATTCTCATCGACTTTAAATTCATTCACTCGATTCGGCAGCAGCCCGATTGGCAAGCCGTTGGCTGTCAACATATCGTACAAAGTGCCAAGATCTGATTTTGATTGAATCAAAGGTGTGAAAACGATGAAGCTGAGCATAACCCAGATGGGATTAAGCAAAAATCGAATTAATTCCATCGCTTGGTTGTCTGCCAGAGAATGAAATAGCGAAAAGATGTGATTTTTAGGGTTGGTTTGAGATGGGGAAAGAAAATGGATTAGGGTTTAAGAGGGAGGGATGAAATCTGGAGAAGGGAAGGGTCGGAGAGGAATGCGGATGAAGACAAGGTGCCAGCTTGAGTACATAGAGGATCGGATCGGGAGAGAAGCTAGCACAGCAGTTATTGGTGGCAATCTAGTGTGATCAAGTGCATGGTATTATTGGTGCGGATTCATCTTTAGATTTAAATCTATATTAATTTAAGGGCTGTGTAAACCTAAGATTCTCTTTAATGATGATGAAGATTAGAATAAGGTGATCTCTTTGAGATCCTTACTATTGGTGAGATCCTGAGATCCCCATCATGACCGTTGGTTGGATTTTTTTTTGGGATCTGGATTGTGCCACGTGGAGGTGAGAGAACAAAAGCAACAATTTGGCACAATCCGGACCCCAAAAGCAAATCCAACCAACGATCATAATAGGAGTCTCAGGGTCTCACCCAATAGTAAGGGTCTCAAAAGAATTTTCCTCTAGAATAAAATATTTAGGAATCAGGATAAGTTCGGACCATAAGAAACGTTAACATATTTTAAGACATGAAGACATCATGTTAAATATTTCAAAAATATGTGTGAAGATAATGGATCAAATGAAAAGTACTACTTTAGTTATAAAATGCAAACAGATCTAGACCTTTCGTTTAATTACATCTGACGATTACAATTTAATCTAATTATTAATATATTTAATCCATAGTTTTAGTGTAAGTTCATTATTCGTCAATATTTGATTCATGAACCATATTATAGCAAATCATAAATCATAAATGTCTTATAACTGGAAAGTTTAATTCGTTATCTGTTTTTGTTTACATTGATGTTCCGATATATTTATTTCAGGTTTTCTTATCCACAAATGTCAGTTTTCGTATTAATAATATATTTGTTCGTATGATCCATACATTGTACACTTTTGATCATAACATAGCAAATAATGAATCATGGGTTCCATATTATAGGTAACAGTATTTATAACAACTGATAAATCATATAACAGCAAATGATGAATCACAGGCGGATTAGAACGACGGCCAACTCGTTTTTTTCATTAACCGCTTGTCTCCCTCTTTTTCTCTTACTCCTACGTTCTGTCGCAACACATATAAAAACAATCAATAACCAACGTGTGACAATATTTTTACGCGCAAAAATTTATGAACCAGAACATGACACACGAATACACATGATTCAAGATTTGATACAATATGATTCACGAATCATATGAGGTGATTTCATGAATCATGCACAACGCTTAGTTTTTTGTTACATATATTTGTTTCAATACGATTACACGCATGATTTATTCTTTCATGTACTATGATTCAAGAATCGTATGAGGTTTTCAAAAAAGCATTCACTAACGAATGTTAAAAACTTAAAGTAAGGGGGTTACCATATTTCTTCCCAAATCTTATTGGAGTCATCCTCGCGGCAACGGCGCAATCTGCAAACAGTCTAGGGTGTTTTAAATCTACGCAACATCTAATTAATCGACACTCGATTTCGATTTTGCGTACTTGAGATTCCCCAATTCACCTAGGATTTCAAATCCGATCGAGAGTGAGTCCCGGATGTCATCGGTTAAATGATTCACGAATCGTACAACGTTAGATCTGATGTCTCTCAACGATTATGCAAATTTGGAGCTTCAAACCGAAGCCGATGATTTTGAAAAACATAATTTTCGGAATACATGAAACCGACTGATTTTGATCAATTAGTTTGACTAATTTGCCCTTCAACGAATATAAAAATTATATTTCATATTTAATCTTTCATATATTTGTAATTCGACCCCAAATTAATAGCCGTCATATCTGTCCTATTTAATGGTCTAGATCTGTTTGCACTTTATAACTAGGTGTTACTTTTCACCTGATCTTTACTTATGTGTGAAATATTGGTTTGATTGATATGAAAATTTATGCGGAGTATTAAATTATTTTTGAATTAAAATAAATAATTGAATTAGCAAAATAAATGATATTTCTTACGTCTCACAAACTTATTTTCTTCCTCTTAAAACCTAATCAGTAATCATGGTACAATGCATATTATGCATTTGTTTCCATTACAGTGTGGGTACGTATTTGAAAAAGATACTTGAAACTTTTGAATTGAAAAACTCTTGGGAGAAATTTATAGGCGCACTCTCATCTAGTAGCGTTTACAATTTTCAAACAAGTGATCTTCAATCATAGTACTGTTAGAAGCTATTTTCATCTGGATTAATAGACTGAAGAGACTCATGAAGTACGAGGAAAATTCTCAACTCAAACTGTAGCAGATACAGGTCATTGGCATTTGAAGCATTGATAAATGTGATCCATGAGTGCTCAGGATGCCGCCAATTAATATCAATGTTCTGTTAACCATTTTGATCAAGTTGTGAAAGGCAATGACTTTTACATACTCAGTTTGTCCTGGTCTCCCCTACTGATGGAAGAGACGAACTTGTTTGAGATTCTGGCGAGGAAGTGTCCTCAGCGGCTCTAACAAAGTGAACCAAAAATTCTATATTACCCTCCGCACCCTTTAGAGGAGATTCAATCCACCCTTTTGTCTCAAATCCAAATTCTTCAACTCCCTTTATAATCCTATCCAGAACCTACGTTAACATAAATATATTTATTCTGTTGCCAGCAGAGGCACACAATTTGTGCTCTCACCAGAACACTTATATATAAGTAAAATACCTCTTGATGAACTTGAGGATCTCTGACGATCCCTCCACCACCAACCTGCAGGATAAGAAAAATTGTGCGTAAGTGCAAAGGAAATAGTTTGCAGACTTAAACTACTAAAGGGAATGAGTCTCAACTCTCAAGGCCACAATAAGACCCAAACAAATTATATTTCCATGGTCAGACTAAACTAAACAAAGGAATCAAATCAATTTACTTGATGTCGGTGAGCTTCAAACTGAGGTTTGACCAGCGTCACTAATGCTGCCTCTTTCTTCATGACATTAATGATAGCAGGAATCACCTGAATTAGAGATAATAATAAAAAGACTGCTCAACAAAAGATGTAAGTAATAAAAAATATCTATACAGCCGATTGCTGTTTAGTAAACATTAACTGGATTGTAATCATAGAGGATTATACAAATACAATATACACCTGTAAAATTGTACTGTTAATTGTTAGTTTGTTACTATGCTTTAGTGCGCACACATGCTGATTTTGTGTTTGAATCAAAGGCAGCTAAAACCAAACTTCTGGTACAGCAAGTTGAACAATAGTCCCTAATTATTGGGATCCCCAGCATATCAAAAAAACGAGCCAGGAACGCTTCACTATTTTGCTACACATAAGAGGGATGCAACATTCTGAATATTACCTTTAGAATAGATATGAAAGAAAGATCTAGTGTCACCAGATCAACTTTTTGAGGAAGCTCCGTTAAATATCGCAAGTTGGTACGCTCGATTACGGAAACTCGTTCATCTCGCCGAATCTTATCAGCTACCTAAAAGTTGACACTTGTATCAATCACAAGGTAACTCTGCGATTGCTATAAGTTACTGTCGTCTACTAAAGTATAGTGCCACTGTACATATCCGATAAAATAAATTACCTGCACCAAATATGATAAGATTTCACTTTGATACTGAATATTTCCCCTAAGTTACAATCCATACGATATGGTATATATTTTGATGCAGGGAAATCAAATAAGACCCATTGAAAGGATTGAAAGCATAAATACCTGCCCATAACCAACATCAATTCCATAAACAAATGAAGCGCCATGCTGAAGCAAACAGTCAGTGAATCCACCGGTTGACAAGCCAGAATCAAGGGCAACTTTGCCAGAGACATCAACATTAAGTTTCTCAATTGCAGCTTCTAACTTGTGTCCAGCCCTGGAATTCCCAAAATAATAGAATATTATTTACAGCTCAACTTCATAATAAGAACAGATAGGGTCCTACAGAGAATCATCACCTGCATACATATTTTGGAACTTCAGCTTGAATTTCCACAGTAGATTTATCTGAGACTGGTGTTCCTGCTTTTGTCACCTTTTTCCCGTCTACAAATACCTTCCCTAATAGTTGACAGAAATAATATAAAAAAGGTCAACAATTTTCATTTAAATTATAATATGAAGGTTCATCTGTCAGGTCCTAGAGGAACTACGTACATGTAAAGCACGAAAATAGCATTCAAAATAATAATAAATCATTATGTTTACGAAACAGCAGATGAAACTTAAAAAACACAAAAGCTACCTTGTAGTATCCAGGACTGAATATAGGTACGACTGTACTGCTCATACTTTTCCAAACACACCTCATCCAACCTCCTTTTCCTAATAAACAGAACATAACCATGAATGCCATCACCAAAACACAACACTACATGACGTCTAAATAGCAAAAATTCATTATATTCCAATCAATTGATAATTCATTTGAAAGCTAGCTAATACCTACATGACCATCAAACTGAGGTAGGCAATGCCATTCGGCCCGGCCCAGCCCGGCCCGGC
Source organism: Sedum album (assembly GCA_006409495.1). Lineage (NCBI taxonomy): Eukaryota > Viridiplantae > Streptophyta > Magnoliopsida > Saxifragales > Crassulaceae > Sedum > Sedum album. The sequence continues at coordinate 1,425 of QZGG01001083.1, read as the reverse complement.
CCAAAACTTGAAGCCCGAGCCCGGCCCGGCCCTAATATTTACGGCCTATCACTATTCATCGGGCCGGGCGGGCCGGGCTTGGTAAAAATAATGAAGCCCGAGCCCAGCCCACAAGCCCGTTCAAATTTCAAATCTTAATTAAAATATAATTTTTAAATAATTTTTAAATAATAAAAAATACATAATAATTGAAATACAATTTTAAAAAAATATTTTTTATGTCACATTATTTTTTAACTCATTTTTATTGTATTTTTAAGGTTTATTATAACAGAATCAGATAAAGTTCAGAGAACAAATGAATATATCTTTAAATATATTGAGATAATACGACTTCAATAGAAAAAATATTAATTTAGAAAATAAGAATATACAAATAAATTCATATAAATGTTGAATTTAAAGAGTTTGTAAAATATATTATATAGTATGACTTTTTTATATTTATTCCACTATTCTATTGTTCGAAATAATAGTACGGTAAGGTCGGGCTTTGCGAGATGGGCCAATAGGTCGGGCCGGTGGGCCGGGCCCAAAGCCCGAGGATGAAGCCCAAGCCCGGCCTATCCGATATAAGGCTGGGCTTCGATCGGGCTTTGGATGGGCTCGACAGGGCTGGGCTTGGATGGGCTTCGGGCCGGCCCATGGGCTTTTTTCGGCCAGGGCCTAATGGCAATGCCTAAACTGAGGGGATTCTCAATACATAATATGCAACAATTATTATTTAGAAAAAATACCAACTTTTTTCTAGGAATAAGATGGGATGAATCTGCAGCAGCTGCAGCATATCTTCTCAGACTTACATAAACTTCACATAGCAAAAATAGCACATGTCAATCACAGCTTCAATTGATTCATTCAAATACCTAAAAGTAGCAAAATTGATTAATTACCATTTCGGATGACAAAATTGCTGGTCTGTAAAAACATCGTACGCGGAAGTGGCAACGAATTCAAGTTAAAAGGAATCTTTAGCATCTTCAATGGCTTTACTCCCTTCATAACCGACTCCATTCTCCACGACCCTTTTCAATGCCTAAAGATTTGATTTTTAACGGAATGTGTGGATCGAATGCCGTTTTGCGGATGACCCTTTTGGATTTGTGACCATACGAAAACGGTGAGGAAATAGGCGACCGCGGTGGCTTCCTCCTCGACACACGAAACTACAAAAATGATAAAATCTATCCAACGACAATTTTGGGAAAACAGCGACAGCGCTATCCGAGTTTCAGACGCGACGGCGCCGTTTTTTGGTTTGGATTGGCAAGCCCTAGATCTGAACCTGACACCACAGATCTGAAATGGCCCCTTTTGTTTTAATTATTTAGTAGTTTAATTTGTCATGAAATTAATTATTTAATAAATTTAATAAGAAAATTCAATAATCATTCAGCAACGAACTCTAACCGCCATTTCCAACTG
>QZGG01001082.1:0-80625 GCA_006409495.1 Sedum album | reverse complement strand
TAAGAGAGACTTTATAGAGGGTACAGCAAAGATTCTTTGTACATACTAAAATAAAGGAAACTAAGCCGCCATAGAAGCAGGCGATCTTTCATCTGGATACAGCACCCTCTCCTGCTTTCAGTCACCCTTCAGAATAGAATGGATCAGCATGTACTAATTTATACATGGATCCTGGAGCTCTTGTCGCCAAAGATCTGGAACTTGAGCTATATCCAAGCAAAAGGCTCCCCCGCCCTATAACTCAAGGTAAGTTATATACAAGTTGAGATACTGTTCTGTAGTCTGTACTATTATTATCTGCATTTGTACCATCTGATTGTAATGACGCCACATTTGAATTTTTGACACCAAAACAAGCAAATAAACATCTGGAGCCACATTGTTCGATGGTCTCGGAGTGTGATTTCTTGATTCTCTTACTTTTAGAATTTTGTCAGACAACTTCCCAGCTTTTCTCCAGCTGCATTTCCAGCAAAATTATTTTGAGTGTATTTATGGAATCAGACTTGAGTAGTTGTGAGTGTATTTGGTAAAGAATTCAACCAAATATATGTAAGATTAATGTAAAAATGACATTGATTCAATGCTCGCAACAAGTAGTTGTGCCTGACCACCATAAAGTTGTGTATATGTATGCCAATGTAATAGAAAAGTTTAAAGACATGAGTTTACACTATTTTTGCTACTCTGTGACTGGTTATATTAGTAATCAAAATGCAGCATGTGTATTCTAAATTTGCAGAAAAAATTGCTTGAATTGCAACATACAAACATTTTCAAAGGGAGTACAACAGTTGGTAATAACCATTCACCAACTTAATTTCACATACAACCCTTTATTGCAACATAACTTATGACTTAACTTGTAAGAGCAGCTTGCAGATACAAATAAGACGCTTGAATCATCGTTAAATCAATCATACTTGGATATTTCTTTTGCACTCCAAGTTTGACCTGCATACCTTCATTGTAAAAATTGGTATAATAACCTCATTTTTTGCCAATGATGATATCCTTCACCGCATTCCGAGAAATGGATGGTTTTTTGCTTGATGGAAGCGCTGATTTGTGGCCCTGATAATGTTAAAATTAAAGAAGTCCAACAACATTTCAGGAGAACTATGTTATTGTTCCGTAAATGTCACTCGACTGTTCTTTAACATCCATATCAAGACCAAGCACGAAAGTATCGTAAGTAATTGTATGTGCATTTTCACCTCTTTCAGCCATGAGATACAGCAAATGAGTTGCTTCCGAACTTTTTCCAGACATAATGAGTGCACTTAGAAAGGCATTAAATGTCCTAGCTGCAGGTTGAATTTTTTGTTCAAGCATTTCACAAAAGACACGCTTGGCCTCGTCAAAGTAATTATTCTTGCACAAACCATGAACCATTGTGGTGTAAGTGACAATGTCACGAGGGATACCCTGGTCCACCATCTCACGAATAACACCTTTTGCCTCCTCCCAATTCCCAACACATAACCAGTTATGAACAAGTGAGTTGTAAGTAGAGATATTAGGCAAAATTCCAGTTCTCTTCATTGCTGAAAATATACATTTAGCTTCTTCCCAATTCCCCCCACTAGAGAAACCATTGATCATTGTATTGTAAGTAATCACGTCTGGGGTAACCCCATTGATAATCATTTGACAAAAGATACTTTTCGCCTCCATCCAATTATAAGCTTTGCACATACCATCGATGATCGAATTGTAGCTTACCAAGTCTGGCAGAATCCTGTTATTCTTCATTTCACAAAACACACCCTTGGCATCCTTCACCTTGCCAGCTTTACAAAATCCACGAATCAAGGTATTATAAGTTATCACACTTGGAAAGACCCTATGTTTCTTCATCTCTAAAAGTGTACTGCTAATTTCATCCCACACACAACCAATACACAAACCATCAATTAACGCATTATAAGTAAATGAATCCGGCACAACCCCCTCAGCCTTCATATCCTCCACAATCTCTTTCGCTTTCCTCCATTTCCCATACTTACACAAACCACTAACAAGTGCATTGTAAACCACAAGGTCCCTTGGAACTCCCTTTTCCTTCATTTTATAATAAACGTCTTCCACTTCCTTCACATTTCCATGTTTACACCATCCCTCAATCAAACCACAATACGTCCTTACATCTGGTGAAACCCCATTCCCCTCCATAAACTTAACAAGCAATACCGCATCTCTAACTCTCCCCTCCGAACACAAACACTTCACCAACCTATTAAAAATTATCAAACTAGCTTTATAACCCTTCTTCAAAATAATACCCAATACTCCAAATCCATAACCTGTTCGCCCCACACTACAATAACTCCTCATCACAATGTCTAAAGTAATGAAATGCGATGCAATCCCATCGCAACTTAGCTGCTTATGTACAGCTATAACATGGTGGAATTTCTTGTTGTTGACAAGCTCAGTCAAAAACTGGTTGATAGCAGCGTGGTTGTTTGAAGGTGGCATTTCTACAAACACCTGGGGTGCATCTTTCAAATTTAATGTATCCTCCAAATCTTTATCGACAACAAGAGTTTCAACAGCGTGTGATGAGTCATCGATCAGAGCTGAAGAAGACTGACCTACCGGACAAGATGACAGCGATCGACGGGCTGCTCGTGGGATCATTTTCCGATGAAGGCTTTACGTTGTGGATTCCTCAAGTCAACAGATCCCAAACGCTTGAATGAAGACTTCACTCAACGGCGCCGTTTCAAGGGTATATTATTTTGCATTATTTATTTATATGGAAAAATTCAAGTAAACATTCGAACAAAAATGCACTTGCGAGTCGTGACTCGTGAGTTGACTCAAATCCAAAATTAGGGTTTCACTAAATCCCCTCGCCAACTAAATCAATCAATTCAGTCTAACGTTTTTCATCGATAAGGTCAGATAGCAATTCTTCGCCGTCGCCGTCGCCGATTGACGGTCACAAGAACGACGCTGGAGCATTTTTTATGATTTCTGACCAATGAGCCGCTGCACTGGAGCAATGAGCAAAAGAGCAAATTTCCACGCTTCAGTTGGTTGTGGTGTTAATCAAAGAAAATGCAATCTCATATAAATGACTAGAAGTTGAGGTATTTATAAATTTTACGGTTTTACATAATGTCGTTTGCAATACTAGATGTCTTTCCGGTGAGTTCCATTGAGAGCACTAATATGCTGAATATCTGAGCAGGATGAAGTTAACATCACTCGCTTGACCATAAGAGCCTTGGAGCATGATTTTGGGACGTTTAGACTTTAGCGTGCCTCTGTATGATGCACGGGTCGATTAAGTTACCCTGCTGAATAATTTCCAATGTTGCATCAAACAATTAAAAGAAAAAAAGTAAGTGTTTTGTTCTAGTCGTGTAAGTTTCCTGAATGTTGTCATCATAAGGGACTAAAACAGGCGAGGCAGCATGGAAAACGCCATTGACACCATTAAGAGCTTCATCAAAGCTTACATCCACCATAAGATCTGCTTTCACTAACTTCAGTCTCGTGTCAGCTCCATCCAACTTTAACAGAAACCCGACTTTCTCATGATTATCTGTTCAACATAGAAGACATAGGTCTACTGCTCCCAGAACTTGGAAACAGGCAGGAACTATCTAAATATATAACTGGATTTCGGACACTTGTGCAGACAGTGTACCCTTTATCTAACAAACCCTTCACCAGGTAAGCTCCTATGAATCCGGTTCCTCCTGTTACACTCAGTTACTATATGTGGTTGCGTATTTATACATGAGTTTTTAAGCTATGGGAGTGTCATGTGTTATTGATTCATTTGTGCTTGTGCAAATGGTCGCAGGTTATTCATAAGGACTGCATCTTGTGTAGTTGGGCCACTAATACATTGAGGTGCTTTCCTTGCTGTATCTATTTGTGACTTCTTGAAAGCATGTCAATGCCTGTAACACACACTACTTGGATTTCAAGATTGATCAAAACTCCATACTGAATGCTCTAAGTAGATCCCAGCAAAGTATAAAGCAATGCTCATCTTGTTCGACATACAAAGGCTGAAATTTTTTGTAAAATATAAATGGATTTTGTTACTTGTTCTCACTTTTTTTCTTGTCATATCTCCCTGTACTCCTAGTTTCATATATTTTTTGAATGTTGGAATTCCTAGTAGTATTTTAAAATCAATACATGATGATGTGAGATTCTTTGCACCAATATCAAAACAAAGCATGTTGAAGTTAGATCTGATTTGGGGACAAAGTATGGTCAAAGAATTCATATTTTAGACCAAAACCAAAAGTAAAACTCCCACTACAAACTACCCAAATTCCTCCACAAACTCCAAGAAAGCTAAACTTATTATTCCCTCCCTCATGCCTCAAATCATTAGCACCTTCCCAAATCCCATCCCTACATTCCCAAGGCTCCTCCCTATCCCAACCAAACAACTAACTTTAACTACTTCCCAAAATCAAGCACCAAAAATCTCCCAATCCTCATTCTTTAAAAATCTTCCCATACACCTCAATCAAAAGAAATTATTTTCCTCAAACCGAACGCGGACAACTTTCCGCCCCAAGCAAAAATGTACTGACTTTACCTGTGTAAAGATCGGCACTGCAATGCGTATACTAAATTTCATCATGAATAAATATTTAGTTTTTCTTAAAAACGACATTCGATCAGCACATTTTACTCCAAAATCACTTGAAGATACAACCAGTTAATTACTATATTTAAGAAATAATGAAAATAAAAGAGACATCAGATGACATCCTAGTCTTGAATTTCATCAATTGTAGTAAGAACAGGGCGCCAAGCCTTCCTCAGCAGCATTCTGTTCCTAAACCCAAATGGCTGGTAAACCGATCGAACCGCTTTCGGTCTGATAATCTCCCGATCGGGTTGAACCGGTCCAATTCCAGAAGAAGAAGACTCCGCACAAAGCTGAGCTTGTTGACTGGTAGGCGATGAAAAGAACAACTCCTTGAGCTTCAATCTCCTTGAAGCAGTAACTGCAGAAGGTGGAGGAGGGTTTTCATCGGAGATTTGGGTTCGGCGAGTGAGGAGCATGCGGAGAGTCTTGCGGCGGGAACGACGGCGGAGTAGGAGTGGGCTAGTGGTCGGACTCTGTGTTGGGATGTTAACTGCGGCACATTGGGTTGCAAAAAGTTTGAATCTTTGAAGTGTCGCCATTGATTAGAGTTAGATTCGATCTGGATGGAGATTGAAAGAAGGGTTTGGAGAGTGAGAGGGATGGGTCGGGTTGGTGGAAGTGGGAGGAGGTGAGAGAATCTGATGTTTATGCTTTGTTTGGGTACCCTACAGAATGGAATAATTTAGGACATTTTCGTGTTCTCAATTTTGTATCGTTCTTAATTGAACGCAGCTGTTGGGAAAGGTTCAAATGAGAATCTATTTTAAAATGAAAACTTAGAACTAATGTGAGCCTTAAGATGTATGAATTAAATGGTTTGGATTGATGACCCCATTAATCAAATATTAATTATTTTTAGTGATGAAATGGCACACTTGTCATTTCAGATTAATATAGTTAATAAATGGATTATTTTAAATTGTATAAAAAATTAGTTTATATAATTTATTTTAAAATTTAAAATTAGTGGATATAAAAAGTGCATCATTAAATACTTTAAAGTGCAACAATTTTTTAATAAAAAGTGCATTTCTAGAAATTTTAAAAATGCATCAAAATTTAAAAAATTGTAATAATTTTTTAATATGCAGATTGTAATGCACTTTTAAAAAAATATTTTAATGCATTTTTTTTAAAATATTGTAATGCACTTTTTTAAATATTGTAATGCACTTTTAAAAAATATTTTAATGCACTTTTACAAAAATATTGTAATGCATTTTTTTAATATATTAATACACTTTCAAAAAATCATTAATTATCAATTATAAAAATTGAATTGACAAGTGTGCCCCTCATATTGATTGATGATAGTAATTACCATATTAATAATGTCATTAATCACATCCATTGAATTGTTTGACGTGTGGTTTATATTGGTTCTAAGTTTTTATTTTAAATGTGGTTTGTACCGGAACCAAACCCCGCAGCTGTTTAATAAAAGGATATTTCCTGCAATAATTATTTCTATTATAACTTTATTTAAATACTTTGTTCTATAAAATTTTAGTTTTATTTCGTAAATATATTATCAAATATATTAAGTATAAGTTAGTGAATTTGGAGTATAATCATTTAGAGTCATTTTAATTAAATCATATTTGAAGAATACACGTTTTTAAATTGCGTGTTATGAATAAACATATGATATGTCAAAACACGCATTTTCTAAAAAAACAGGCAACACAACAGTTAATTTCACATGTTCTTTATTTTGAAGAACACTTAGAAATCAAACCTTGCATGTCTTTTGTACCTCATCTATGAATCCACACCATGTATGCTTTAATAGCTTTAATCAAATGATGCGTATACTAGATACATAGTTTTCACGGCGCCTCGGCGAATCACGGCACTAATCTACCGTCAAGCCGTCTAGTCGTTATGGCGACAGTCTAGTCGTTACATGGCGATACGGCGTAATATGTATTTAATATGTAAAAAAATATTTATTTAGCTTAAAATAATATTGATATATTGTAAAAATAAATTAATTAGTGATTTCTGGGTATATTTATTACAATTTCTCGTAATTTAGGGTGTATTTTGTAAATAAATTTAAAAATCCGCGGACCCTTAAGAATTTTTTCCGCGGACCCTTAAGAATTAAATTTAATTCTTCAAATTATTGAAATAACATTACGTTGCAGAGGAACACACGATTTAATAAATAACATTAGTTTGAAAAGAAAGATGAAAACGTAGGTATGAAAAATTGATTAAATTATGTGTCAAATAAATATAGTAAAATTTACATGTAAAAAAGGCTACCTTGATAGTATATATGGAGTTAGTTCAAATTGAGCATTAACAATCTTAAGCATTTCACACTCACTCATTGTATTCTATTCAAGTTGTAATACACCATACTACACATCCTTATTTATATCAGTACTAACATATCATATTCGATGGATAGAATCATTTTAATCCTACTGTTATTAAAATACATTCTAAATTAATCTACCAAAAATATTTAATCATTCTCATCCATTTCTTCTTCCACCATTCTCCATAATTCCTCAGACTATTACTCATCTTGTGCTTAATTTTTTATTTATACTAAGTTATATTTAACAATAACCAATTAGGCAATGACAATTCAATACTATGAACTCTCCGATCAAATTTCGAATTGTAGTATTAACTAGCGCATGAGCGCATCTGATCCCGAATGAAATTTCGAATAGCCGAGTTTTATACAGAAAGGGCATTGAAGAAACGACGTCGCTCTAATTTGAGGGCTGAAGTGACGGGACGCCGTTTCGATAGGCGCGTTTTGTTGTTTGATTGATTCAAAACGCAGTCGTTTGATTGCGCTTCGTCTTCCTTTTTAACAAACCCAGTTTTGGCTTTTGGGTTAACAACTCTGCTCTCGACTGCTGCTAGAATCTTCTGCCCGTTTGCGTTGTCCGCTAAAGCTTCTGTTAAAGGTCAAATCGATAATCACTCAATAACAAAAGTATTATGACAACTTCGATGTTTATTCAAAAAGATTTGGCCAACTTAAATAGGCTTACAAACTGAACTGCTAAGCTAAAAAACAGAAAATTCACTTCCACTAAATCAGTAACAAATTAACCGACCACAACTCAACCACAATGACATGTTCCAAAGTAAACAAGACTCGGTCATCTCCAACATTGCCTCTCCTAAATTGGACGTGACAACTTTCAATTTACTCCACTGCATATTCCCAACATGCTGCGTAGCCTCTCGAAGACATCCAAACGCAGTGGCTTAGTCATTATATCTGCTAATTGATCATCACTCTTGCAATATGACATTTGGATAACTCCCGACTTTGTAAGGTCCCTTAAAAAATGAAACTTGACGTCAATGTGTTTGCTCCTTCCGTGTAGAACTGGGTTTTGCATAGCTTGATTGTTGAACTGTTATCACACATAAGGATGGTGCCTTGGCTTGGCGGTAACCCAAACTGTTCCAAAATCTTTCTCATCCATACACATTGGCAAGCACATAAAGCAGCAGCAATGAATTCAGCCTCGGTCGTTGACAAAGCTACTACAGGTTGCTTTTTTGATGTCCAAGATACTACTGCTCCACTTAAAATAAATGCATAACCACTTGTACTTCTTCGATCATCATTGTCTCCCGCATAGTCACTATCAGTGAATGCATACAACTCTTTGACATCATCTTTTCTGTATAGTAATCCAAGTGTTGTAGTACCTTTTAAGTAACGTAACACCCTTTTTGCTGCTAGCATATGTTGTTCATAAGGAGTTGCCATATACCGACTTAACTTGCTCACAACAAACATCAAATCTGGCCTTGTCACTGTAACATACATTAAGCTTCCAATTAGTTGTTTATATAGAGTTGCATCAACTGGATTTCCTTCACCTTCTTTAGTGAGCTTTGAACCTGGTACCATCGGATTCTTCACAGCATTTCCATTGTGAAGGTTAAACCTTTCAAGTAAATCAAGTGTGTATTTTGTTGTGAAATAAATATACCATCTGACCTTTGTGATACTTCTACTCCGAGAAAGTACTTCATTTTTCCCAGATCCGTCATGTCAAATTCCTTTTTCATTGATTGTTTGAACTTCGAAAACATGTGCTCATCATTTCCTGTGAAGATTAAATCGTCAACATATAAGCTAACAATGAGAATCTTGTTACCTTCCTCGGCCTTGATGAACAAGGTATGTTCATATTCACATCTATTGAAACCATCTTTCACAAAGTGTGATTCAATTTTGGTGTACCAAGCGCATGGTGCTTGTTTCAGGCCATAAAGTGCTTTGTTCAACTTGTACACTTTGTCTTCCTTGCCTTCTTGAATGAATCCCTGTGGTTGTTCAACATAGACATTTTCAGTTAATTCACCGTGTAGGAATGCGCTCTTAACATCTAGTTGGTATAATGTCCACCCCTTTTGAGCAGCTAAAGCCAAGAGCATACGAATAGTATCCCATCTCGCCATAGGTGCAAAGACTTCATTATAATCTATCCCATGTTGTTAAGAGTAGCCTTTGCCACAAGTCGTGCCTTATACTTATCCACCTCTCCTTTTTCATTCAATTTAGTCTTATACAACCACTTCACACCTATTCTCATTGCTCCAGCTGGAAGTTCAGTTAACTGCCAAGTGTTGTTTTTCTCAATTGCTTGTATCTCATTCACCATGGCACGTCTCCATTTTTCATCCTTTTCTGCCTCTTCAAATGAAGTTGGATCATGCATGCTTGCAAACATTGCAAGGTTACATAGTTCTTCTTCTTCAGACAATCCCTCTCCTGATATGTATTCTTCTAAGTATGCAGGTGCTCTTCGGCTCCGTCTTTCTTTATGTATTGAGTGCTCAGTCACCTCATTGTCACATGGTTCCTCTTCTGACACCATGCTGCTACTATAATCACTATTATATTCTTCTTGGATTTCAGCATCATCAAAACCATCACAGTAGAACTTGTTTCTTTGTTTGAGCTTCCCCAGTTCCAGCTTTTATCCTCGTTTAATAAGACATCTCTGCTAATCATAATTTTGTCTGCAATCGGATTGTATAATCTATAAGCTTTTGATTCCTTGCTAATTCCAAGTAGCACACACGCAACACTCTTCTCGTCTAATTTCTTTCGCTTCTCATCAGGAACTCGAACATGTGCTAAACATCCAAACACACGAAAGTAATCAACAGTGGGTTTGATTTTACTCCAAAGCTCTTCTGGTGTTTTTATCTTTTGTCACGGATGTGGGGCTTTCGGTTTATACATGTGTCACCCATTTGCTGCTTCAGCCCAGTAGCTTTTTGGCATGTTCTTATCATTCAAAATGCTTCGTACCATATTCATGATAGTGCGATTTTTCCGCTCAGGTACACCATTTTGTTGCGGGGTGAATGCTGTAGTGAGTTGTCTTTTTATTCCTGAGTTTTCACAAAAAACTTTGAACTCATTTGAGGTGAACTCACCACCTCTGTCGGTCCGTAAGCAAGTTAGCATTTCCCCTGATTCTTTCTCTGCATAGCTTTTAAATAACTTGAAATATGGAAAAGTTTCAGACTTATTTGACAAAAAATAAATCCATACCTTCCTGCTGAAGTCATCTATAAAAGTGAGCATGTACTTCTTTCCAGTTTTTGAAGAAGGTGTTATTGGTCCACAGACGTCTGAATGAACAAGTTGCAGTTTTCTTGAAGCACGCCACAAACTTTGTTTTGGTATAGGTTTGCTTCCCTGCCAAACAGCTAACACATGTCTTAATCTTTCCTTTCAAAATTGGAATTCCCTTCACCATATTTTGATATTTTAAAGCTCTCAGACCCTTATAATTGAGGTGAGCATACCGCTGATGCCATAACTCAACATTTTCATGCAACGTTGCTTGTAGCAAGTAACATCACTCTGTTTATGTTCAACCTTTTCTGCAGGTAAGGCATACATTCGGTTCGATGTCATCAGTGTCTGTATAATTAAGCCTCTCCGAGGATGAAACATCTTGCACACACCATCTTGAATTAAAATAGTAAGTCCTCTTTCTTGAAGTTGACCCACACTTAAGAGGTTACTCTTTAGGTCTGGTACATAATAAACATCTCTTACTTCATGTGTTCTTCCATCAACTTTGAGTCGAGCAGTGCCTTTTCCCATCACACTCATTCTGGTGTTATTACCAAGTGTCACGTAGCTCTGAAATTTGTCATCAAATTCAGAAAACCACAACTTATTTCCTGTCATATGATTACTACAACCAGAATCAAGAAACCATACTGTATCCATTTTCTCCTTATATTTGTCTGCAAATGCCATAAGCAACATATTTTCATCTTCATCAATCTCAACGTAATGTGCCTCTTTCAGATCCGGACATTCATATTGGAAATGTCCTAATTTGTGGCAATGATAACATTCCACTGTTTCCTTACTCCAAGGCCTGCCTCGACCTTCACCTCTTCCTCTTCCTCTTCCTCTTCCACGAAATGAATATCCTCTTCCTCTGGCTCCTCTTTCTTCATTGGAAACTTTCAACACATGCTCTTCCCCACTGTTAGAATTCTTCTTCAACTTTTGTTCATGAACAAGTAATGAGGATTGTAGGGCGTCAACTGTGAGGCTATCAATGTCTTTTGATTCTTCGATAGAACAAACAATGTAGTTAAAATTTTCCGTCAACGTACGAAGAATTTTTTCTACAATTTTGACATCGGACATGTCCTCTCCACAATTTCTCATATCATTTGATACTGTCATGACTCTTTCAAAATACTCATTCACCGACTCACCAACTTTCATTTCTAACAGTTCAAAATTTCTTCGTAACGATTGTAGCTGAGCGCGTTGCACCCTTGCATTTCCTTGATACTTCGTTTTCATCGAGTCCCACAGCTGTTTGGATGTGTCCCTCAATGTGATGGTTTTAGGATTGTTTTATCAATAGAGGCAAAAAGGAAGTTTTTCGCCTTGAGGTCCTTTAGCTTCATCTCTTCAAGTATCTTCTTTTGACCATCAGATAGTACTTCTCCAGGTTTAGGCTCAGTAAAACCAACTTCCACCACACTCCAATACTCCTTAGATCTCAAAAGATTCTCCATCAGTAGACACCAGTAGTCATAATCACCATCAAATTTAGGAATACCCGGTTGCGCAAAGTTGCTTGTTTCTGCCATTCTCCTTCACACTTTTCAGGTCTAATGCTAAGCTCTGATACCAATTTGTTAAAGGTCAAATCGATAATCACTCAATAACAAAAGTATTATGACAACTTTGATGTTTATTCAAAAGGATTTGACCAACTTAAATAGCCTTACAAACTGAACTGCTAAGTTAAAAAACAGAAAATTCACTTCCACTACTTGAAGACTAAATCAGTAACAAACTAACCGACCACAACTCAACCACAATGAGAATCCGATGGTACCAGGTTCAAAGCTCACTAAAGAAGGTGAAGGAAATCCAGTTGATGCAACTCTATATAAACAACTAATTGGAAGCTTAATGTATGTTACAGTGACAAGGCCAGATTTGATGTTTGTTGTGAGCAAGTTAAGTCGGTATATGGCAACTCCTTATGAACAACATATGCTAGCAGCAAAAAGGGTGTTACGTTACTTAAAAGGTACTACAACACTTGGATTCAGGCCCGGCCCGGAGGGGAGGACAAGAAGGGCAGTTGCCCAGGGCCCATCTAAACCAAGGGGCCTATAATATATTTAATCCGAGGTATTAATGACATATATAGTGGTTTAGTTGAGTGGTTAGAGTGTTACTTGATAGAGAATAGGGCAGAGATCGAATCTAGGTTCATTAATTTTACATTCCATCAAAAAAAATTTAAAATAGAGGCCCATTTTTCTCTAGTAAAGTCCAAGAGGGGCCCAAAAAAAAATTCTTGCCCAGGGCCTACTAAATCTCAGGAACGGCCCTGCTTGGATTACTATACAGAAAAGATGATGTCAAATAGTTGTATGCATTCACTGATAGTGACTATGCGGGAGACAATGATGATCGAAGAAGTACAAGTGGTTATGCATTTATTTTAAGTGGAGCAGTAGTATCTTGGACATCAAAAAAGCAACCTGTAGTAGCTTTGTCAACGATCGAGGCTGAATTCATTGCTGCTGCTTTATGTGCTTGCCAATGTGTATGGATGAGAAAGATTTTGGAACAGTTTGGGTTACCGCCAAGCCAAGGCACCATCCTTATGTGTGATAACAGTTCAACAATCAAGCTATGCAAAAACCCAGTTGTACACGGAAGGAGCAAACACATTGACGTCAAGTTTCATTTTTTAAGGGACCTTACAAAGTCGGGAGTTATCCAAATGTCATATTGCAAGAGTGATGATCAATTAGCAGATATAATGACTAAGCCACTGCGTTTGGATGTCTTTGAGAGGCTACGCAGCATGTTGGGAATATGCAGTGGAGTAAATTGAAAGTTGTCACGTCCAATTTAGGAGAGGCAATATGTTGGAGATGACCGAGTCTTGTTTACTTTGGAACATGTCATTGTGGTTGAGTTGTGGTCGGTTAGTTTGTTACCGATTTAGTCTTCAAGTAGTGGAAGTGAATTTCCTGTTTTTTAGCTTAGCAGTTCAGTTTGTAAGACTATTTAAGTAAGCCAAATCCTTTTGAATAAACATCGAAGTTGTCATAATACTTTTGTTATTGAGTGATTATCGATTTGACCTTTAACATTGGTACTTGCAGAAATTTGATTAGTTTCAAGAACTTGCATACCCAGGTCTTAGTTCCGGTTAAGACCTTTGTTTATGCCTAGGTTAGTTCAACAGTTCCATATGAGCTTTTCAACAAAATTAATAAAATATTTTAATTTGTTTTTAATAGGTTAACTCTTTAACTTTATGACTTAAAATATCATAGAAAAAATAAATAGATATTTTTTGAGGACAGATACATAAAAATGAAACATAATATAACTTGGGTATTACAAAAGAATTATTATCCAAAACCTTGTAGAGAATTAAAGACGTTTTCGCTAAAAAAAAATAATCACCAGAGGCGAAGAACCCTGACAAATTGAGCCGATCCGGTCTGGAGTTAAACAAATTGATCAATGAGGAGACGACCTGGAATTGGCGGACTACAAAGCGCTGCCGCTGCTAGGGTTTCCTTTCCTTTCTCTTAACCTTACCTTACTTTGGTGTGTGTGATATTATTGTATGTAAATAATTGTGTTGTGGTACAGGATCAATTCAGAGCCCTTGGTGAGAATGTAGCCAAGATTAGAAATGACTTGATGAAAGAACAGCTTGCTACTTTTCGAAATCAGCTTGAAGATTTTGCCCGTAAACACAAGGTACCTATTTCTTTTTTTTCAACCAAAATCGAATAAATACATTCAGATTTCGTAGATATTAGGTATTGATGCTAAGATGTAAACTTAATGGCTGCTGCAGAATGACATTCGGAAGAATCCAGCGTTCAGGTCTCAGTTTCATGAGATGTGTGCCAAGGTGGGAGTGGATCCACTAGCCTCAAATAAAGGATTTTGGGCGGAACTCTTGGGAATCGGAGACTTTTACTATGAACTCGGTTGGTATTTATTTACTTGATGAAAACTTAAGAAACTGGGCTGATGGCTGGTTTTCAAAATTTTGTTTTTAAGTAGGGATTTGGGCGTTAACATTTTCATCTATGTTATTAAATTTGTGTATTGGTGATATAGGTGTTCAAATTGTTGATATTTGTTTGTCGACACGGACACATAATGGCGGCTTAATTAGTTTGCAAGAGTTGCGCAACACTCTCTGTCAACGAAGGAAAAGTGCTCAAGATGCTGTTACCGAGGATGATTGTTTGCGTGCCATAAGCAAACTCAAGGTGTTGTTAAGTAGATCTTTTGTTGTTTCCATTAAACATAAGTTGTGGTTATTGTTTATCAGGAGTTTGGTATCTGTATTTACTTCCTCGCATTCAATTTGTCTGATAAATGTATGGTTGAGTAGGTTGTTTATGACAAAATATGTTTTGGCAAATGTACAGCTGACATCATGCAAGATATCAATATTCCGCAGGTTCTGGGTAATGGTTTTGAAGTGATTTCAGTTGGCAAGAAAAAGCTCGTCCGCTCTGTACCCACTGAGTTGAATAAAGATCACAATGCAATATTAGAACTTGCTCAGGTTCAGCCCTTTTGTTTGCCTCTCATCTCATGCTCCTCAAAATGACAAGGATCATTATTCCTGATTTGGTTAAAATTCACTCTATTTTAGGTTCAAGGTTTTGTCACGGTACAGGAAGTAGAGAAACAACTTGGATGGCCCTCGGGACGTGTAATCGATGCCCTTGATACTCTACTAGATGTGAGTGCAATTTGCTGTGTTATGCTCTTACGAATAATGCCCTTTCTTCTTTCTCATTCCGCTTTATCTAAATTCTGTCAAATGTTACAGGAGGGTCTTGCAATGATTGATAAAGGTCACAGAGATGGTATTACTCGCTACTGGTTTCCTTGTGTGTCATCCATTGCTTCTGTTGTTGGAGTCTGAACCTTGAAAGTTATGCTCTATAAACTATATTATCAGTTTCCTTTGCATGCATTCAACAAAAGTGGCTTTGTAAGCTAACAACTCATATTTACCATCATTTTGTTTGTAGCATCATGTATGTTATGTACTTTTTCATACTACGTTGTACTGTTGTAGCTCTCATAATGCTTGAATAAGTACTTTTCTAAACATTTCTGTACTGTTGTAGAAAAAAGTTTGTTTAATTTTTGTGTGTGTGTCTAAATCATAGATTAATTTTAGTTTGTTTCAGGCCATGGTCATCAAGACATTGAGTACATAAAATTGCGTCAATCCATAAAATGGTTTCTCCTATGTAATTATTTTACTTCGACAATTTTATTTTATGAAAATGAATCACGTAGTAATTTGGTTATAAAGTATAAATGAAAACCTACCTGAGTTTGGTTCCGGTATTAATCAGTATTAAAATAAAAATTTAGAAATACTCTGATCATCACTAATATCAATTAATAGAGAAAAGATAAAAAATGATGATTATCTTTTCGTGAGATCGTGAGACACAGTCTCAATTGTTGATTATCAATAATTCAACTGATGTGATTTAAACTAAAAATAACCGTCATATCCAACCGCCCAATTTTTATTAAAAATCAATTTAATCTTAACCGTCTGATTAATCAAATCAGCGGTTAAAATTAAGTGTTTCCGTCTTACAAATATATAATGTGTCTCGTGATCTTTACCCTCAATTATTATAAGGAGAATTTTATTATTTATATAAATTATTAATGACTTATTGACCGTGCGGTACAATCTTTTTTAAATAGTACACTACAATATTTTTAAAGTGCATAATTTTTTTAAAGTGCATTACAAAGTTTGCATTTATAATATTTTTAAAAGTTGATGCAGTTTTGAATCTTTTTCACATTTCATTACAATGTTTTTCAAAGTTATATGCATTTTTGAAGTATCTAGCACTTTTATATCCACTAATTCACATTATAATTTTTTTACATAAGCTGAACATTGTAATGCATTTTAAAATAATTCATTTATGAGATATGTTGATTAGAAATAAAAAGTGTGCCCTTTCATTAATAAAAAGTTATATTTAACTAATGATGTAATAAATCTTAATCGTTTAATTGTGAGATCTCAATGCTGACAATGGTTCTAAATTTTCAGTTTAAAAGAGGTCCTCATTTAAAGTTTTGAACCTCTCCCTAACCTGACATCTATTTAATCACACGGTCTAAATACTCATATTAATTGATGATTTTAAATATTCAAAGGACAATTTAGTATATTTTCACGTACTATGTAGTATATAGGAACCATCAGGGCCTAACTCAGTTGACAGGAGTAGGAGCTATAAACGTCAACCACTAGAATCAACCCGGGTGAGTATGAGCGTGTCCATACCATAACCAATTAGTTATAAAAAACAATATCTAGGTGGACATTTTAAGATATTTGCTGGTTTTGAATAATTTAAAATAAGTGGATGAATTTATAAATACACGGACGGATAATAATAATATTGACGAACGGATAATGTTTTACTGCCTTATGAATAATTTTAGTCTTTCGAAATTTTCATAACAAAAGTAATTTTAAATACATATCTGAACTGATAGAATCAACATTAATAAAAACAAATTATATGTAAAATTTGCTATCATTCAAAGCCAACGGAGAAACCAAAAGAAAAAGACAACTCAAAAATTGATCCGAGTTTAGTTTCTGGCGCCGTAGATTTGATCGGAGGTTTCGCTATTCGATTCGAGCTTCTCTACTTCCGATCTGTAAGACTTCAATTTTCAACCTCTTTTATTTTTTACCTTATTTTCTTCCCATTCGTTTTTCATTTCGATTAGTTTCATGTCGTGTCGTTGTCATGATTGTATGCTTGTGTGTCGATGTGATTGGATTTTTTCTTTCGATTAAGATGCCTGAATTGCTCCATGAATATCTATGTAATTAACTGTATGTATTTGTTGCTAGATTTTTGTTATCAGGTTAGGGTTTGTGACTTGTATGTGTTTTTGATTGCTATTGTTTTTTAGATTGGTGGTATCGAATTGAAGCCGGTAGGTTTCAATAGATTTATTTATAAGATCCGTGCAAGCCGATTCAGGGGATTATAAGGTTCTCGATAACTTTGAGGAATAAATAAAAGCCCTTATAAGGTTAAAAACTGATGAGAATATAACATGCATCCCTCAAGTTCAAAGCTCTGAATCTAAGATATGCAATCTTCGGATCTAAAAATGCTGAACAAGAAAGGGAATTAATATGGGATTTACGTTTACTAGGATTGTCTAGGGATTATGTGTTTGTAGTGCATATGATAACTGTGGGGGTTTATATGCAAATGTCGGAAAGAGAAACTGTGAGGAGAAAGATCAATATTTTGAGTATGTGTGCATGTGAACGTTGCTTATTTTGGTTTAGTGAAGATGTAACTTATCGGAGTTGTCAATAGTTCTAAGAGAAGTGATAAGTAAATAGAAGCTGAGGTTCAAATTCCGTACTTCAGTCGAATTGTAATGGAGATAAAGTTGAACTCAATCATTTTATTTTCAAAACAAGTAAAGTGAGAGTAATTTTACCAGTTCTGAGTTCTGATTAAACCAGTTTTCCAGAGCTGAAATGAATTTGGTTTGGACATTGATTAAAAAAAGGAAATGATGAAGAAGATGTGGTTGAACATGTTAGTGAATAAGTCAACCCATCTTATTTTCATTACTAGTGAAGTCACAAAAAGCTAAGTCCTTGTAGAATTATGGTTAATCCAAATGAAGGGAAGAAATAAAGAAACTATACTTTCTACATGAATCAACAGTCAACACCCATCACTAATGTATCCTGCAATTAAGTTAACCTATCTGAATTCAGATCTTTATAGTTCTTGGTTGCAGCACTATTTCAGAGCTCATTCCGCTTCACTTAAAGAGTCATTAAGAAACATCTATTGCTTATTAACCAAGCATCATAGTTAACACACAATTTACTGACCCAACTTGTCTTGATCCACGGGATTCATTACATTACTTAATTTCACTTGGTTATTCCTTCAGGGTTTCTGCAATGCATCGTGTGGGCAGCGCAGGAAACACAGCCAACTCAGTACGGCCTCGCAAGGAGAAGCGATTAACATACTTGTTGAATGATGGCGATGGAACCAAAGTGAGAATCTGGCATCAGCAGCTTTGTCTGTTTAACAAGTTATGCATAATCTGGAAAAGTTTGTGGAATGTTGTTAGCCTAGAAATTCTATCCATCACTCACCAATATCTGTTTTTATTGCATGCGAAACTGTACAACATATATATTACAGATCCTGATTTTTCTGTAACCGTTTCTGGATCTTTGCAGCATTTTGCAGGCATAAATTGCGTGTCTATACTGAAGCCGCCTGTTCCCGATGGGCCACATTACTTATTCTCGGGGAGCCGCGATGGAACCTTGAAAAGATGGGAAATCTCTGATGATGTTGCTACCTGCTCAGGCACTTTCGAATCACATGTTGACTGGGTACATTTTCCTGTAACTGTGTAATGGTTTTGGATTAGGTGTCTGTCATTTATAAACAGCACTCCTTGAATTGTTTTATTTTATTTCAAAACACCTTAAGCTCAAGTTCTTTCTCAATATTTCTATATTAGGTTGAACCCGCATAGTACCAGGCTAATAGTTCTTGCTTTTTATGAAGGTAAATGATGCAGTGATTGTAGGTGGTGATACCCTTGTATCCTGTTCCTCCGATGCCACTCTAAAGGTTTATTGACATAATCCATCTCTTCAATTACTGTATCAAGTCTCAGAGAGATTTAATTTTTGTTTGTTTCACTTCCCGAGATACATCAGACATGGAATTGCTTGGGTGATGAGACGTGCACCAAGACTCTCGTTCAACACTCTGATTATGTTACCTGTCTGGCCACAGCAGAGAATAATGTAATGTCCACTTCCTCAGTTTCTTGATGGGAACTGTTTTCCATCTTTGTGTTCTTTACATCACATGAAAGGAATTGAAAAGACATGGTCACACATTTTTAAAATATCATATTTCAAAACAATGATGTAATAACCTCAAGGGTAAGATGGTATGGGCCATCAGATCATACGGTTAGCCCCTCTGCGTGGTTAAATCCTGATGGGGATGGCAGTGGGTGCCGGTAGATTGTAATTCGTTTTCCTTTGAAATTAGTATCTATATCTATGTTATACCAGAACCTCAGGATTATAATTTAACGGGACCGATATTTCATGGTACTATCTACTATGTGCATCTTAATAAATAGTCTTTACGCATCTGCTTGTAGTAGCACTTGTTACTCCTTTCTTTATGCGTTTATAGTGCATTTATTTCAGAGCAAAATTGTTGCTTCCGGAGGCCTTGGAGGGGAGGTATTTATATGGGATCTTGAAGCTGCACTGACGCCTATCTCCAAGCCAAATGATACACCTGAAAGTGAAGATTCAAATGGTAGAAACAGTACCGCAAATACATTGCCCACGACGAGCATGCGCGCCATCGGCTCAAACAACAACATATCGCTGCACCCACCTCAGGTTCAGGGGTATGCTCCAGTAGCTGCCAAGGGGCACAAAGAATCGGTTTATTCAATGGCTATGAATGATACTGGTTCAATCCTTGTATCTGGTGGTACAGAAAAGGTATCAGTTCTTTTCTGTATACAGTGAAATAATTGTTTAACAAAACTCGACCATAGTTTGTAGTTTAATAGAAAAACATTTCATAACATCTCCACTTTTAGGTTGTGCGTGTTTGGGATCCTAGAACTGGTGCAAAGACCATGAAGCTTAGAGGCCATACTAATAATATCAGAGCATTGCTTCTTGATTCTACTGGGAGGTGAGACATTAAGTCTGTGTCTCTGTGAACTTTTTTATTCCCACTAATAAGTGTTTTTGAATATGTATATGGAGTAAAACTCTTCGTTAGTCCCTTATTGATATTATTTCCATTTTCAGTTTTAAAAGTGCACTGTAAAACCACCTGGGCAACAGCTGGTTATGTACCTGATGTCTGTGTATAACAATTTGTAGATTCATGCCTGACTTTTTTGTTTTTATGACTACCAGGTTCTGTCTTTCAGGATCTTCTGATTCTATGATTAGGTAAATTACATCTTATGATTCTGATGCATCTGGATATTGTTGATTGTTTCGTCATTATAATAAATGTAATTTTCAGGCTGTGGGATTTGGGACAGCAGCGCTGTATACACACTTATTCCGTTCACACAGATTCTGTTTGGGCACTTGCCAGCACCCCAACCTTCAGTCATGTTTATAGTGGCGGAAGAGACCAATCAGTTAGTAAATATGTTTTCACATGGATTGTGGTTAATTTGCTCTTTCGCACTGCATGATAGTTCTCATGCTTCTGTTTTATTGATTCCACAGTTATACCTGACAGACTTGTCAACACGAGACAGTCTTTTGCTTTGCACACGAGAGACCCCTATTCTGCAACTTTCCTTGCAAGAGGATAATATATGGGTTGCTTCAACAGACTCGTCAATAGAAAGATGGCCTGCTGAAGGCCGTAGCCCTCAGAAGGTTTTTCAAAGAGGAGGCTCATTCGTAGCTGGGAACTTGTCATTTTCAAGAGCGCGTACTTCAATGGAAGGATCTACGCCGGTACATTGTGTTGTCGTGGATCTTTTCTTCTATCTTTAATTCACGCACATTTGATGCATCTTGTTTGAATAAATTATTAATTATTACAACTGTAACCATTTTGAGTAAGTTCTTCTATAGAGCCACCAACTTGGGACCACATATTTTAATCATGTAATATTTCCATTTAAATCACCAGGCTCCTGTTTATAAAGAACCTGGTCTTGTCATTCATGGGGCCCCGGGAATTGTGAAACATGAGATCTTAAACAACAGAAGGCATATTCTGGCCCAGGTAACTGCATATTTGTCTGATGGTCTTCTGTTGTATCATTATCTATCTAATTTTAATTTCGTAGTCTATAAACACCTTGACGTCTAGCTTGATCATGATAGGATACAAGTGATTCAGTTAAACTGTGGGACATAACTCGTGGAGTTGTTATCGAAGATTATGGGAAGGTATTTTCATCTTTTTCTTTGTCTGAGAAGTGGCTATTAGTTTCCGTTTAGGTGAAGAATTGTTATCCAAAAGAATTGTAGGCTCATTGATCTGTGTGAGGGTATCCTGACTGCCATTTGATTATTTTAGGTTTCCTTCGATCTCAAAAAAGAGGAGTTGTTCGAGATGGTATGCAAGTGGCGCAAAGTTTTTTTTTATTCCAAATTTTTTAGTTTTCTCCAGCAGCGTTTTCAATTTTTACCGAGTATATCTGCTGGTCTTCCAGGTTAGCATCCCTGCATGGTTCACTGTTGATACTAAGCTTGGCGGCCTATCCATACATTTGGACACACCACATTGCTTTTCCGCAGAAATGTACTCTGTGGATCTTAATATATCAGAGAAACCTGAAGATGATAAGGTACCTGTTTATAATGCATATATCTGTTTGGAAGCGATGTTTGCTATTATAATAGGTTTTCGTCAAAGCAACGTAAGCAGTTCCCTCTGTTATGTGAATTTATTTTCTGGCACAGTGTACAAGGCGGGAGAGCGGCATGTTTTTTCAAAAACCTTAAAACATGCCCAGATTTGTATTTATATCTTCGCACCCTACTTTGAAGGGATTTGAATAGATCTTTAATGTTATTAACTTGTTGGTAATCTTATTTGCTAGCAGTATCATGAAGTATTTGATACTTAATGCCAAATATAAGCTAATTTGAACTAATTAATTACTTTGTAACCCCCATCTCCTTTAGATTTATAGGGTTTTTGGTTTATTAAGCTTCGATTTGTTAGTGGCACTTACAGTTAAATGTAGGATAATGCCTAATCCATAGTATTTAAAATTTCACTAATAATGATTTATCTGGCAACAGTGTCAACTAAAATTTCTCTTTGCCATTGATGAGTTCTTAAAGTGAGTGTAAATTGTTTTATGTGATGTATTTTCATAGGTTAATCTGGCCCGTGAGACACTTAAAGGTTTGCTGACTCACTGGTTGTCCAAAAGAAAGCAGAGATTTGGATCACGAGCCTTAAACAATAGTGAAACTGCATCCAGAAAAGATTTGTCAGCTAAAAGCCTAGCACATTCAAAACTTGACGTAGAGAGTAATGTTGAAAATGATTCCATCGTATACCCTCCTTTTGAGTTTTCGACTGTCTCTCCTCCATCTATCATCACAGAGGGTTCCAGTGGAGGTCCTTGGAGGAAGAAGATCACCCAGTTAGATGGAACTGAAGATGAGAAAGACTTCCCTTGGTGGTGTCTTGACGCCGTATTGAACAATCGCCTGCCACCTAGAGAAAATACAAAGTAATAGCCTGATAAGATATCTCTAGCTTTGTTTTGGATTTATGTTTTGGAATTACTGTAGTTGATGGTGTCAGCTTGGAATATGACTTCCGAGTGTCTTGTTAGATATGGTACAGGTTAGATAGTTTTTTAATAGCTGAAAGATTTAGGCGGCTAAAAGAGTAACAGGCATAGTTATGCTTACGACAATTGCTGATTTATAATTTGGGTTGAATAGTTATTTTAGGTCTGGTTAAATATGGTCCATGCATGGAAGTTAATATGGATATTTGTATCACCAGACATTTTTACGTATGGTTACAGATATTTGATATTGAACTTATATTTTTTGCAGGTGCAGTTTTTACCTTCAACCATGTGATGGTTCCACTCTCCAAATTCTTACTCAAGGAAAACTCAGTGCACCTCGGATTCTTAGAATTCACAAAGTAAGTTCTCTTTTATTAGACCACAGATTTTTTGAAGAGTAAGAACCTTGCCACCCTTAACCCTTGATGTCGTGTTATCATGCATAAATCAAATAGCTTTGTCTGGTCCTCTATTATCATCCAACCTAATTAATTATAATATATTTTTTCCAACTTTAAGCAAAAATTACTTCCACACTTGACCTCTCAATTTCAGATTCATTCAAAAACTAAGCCTGAATACCAAGTCTAAAAGTCTGGCCATAGTTGTATCAAATGTAGTCATTTTTAGAATGCATTTTACACTCGTGACAGATAATGGTTGACGCAATTCTTTTGAATAAAGGTGCATGCGAGATCTCAAAGTTTGGCGAGACGTTAAGAATGTCTCTTGTGAACTATAAATAAATCGAGTGAATTATCCACTAAAGTTCACAAATCACAATGTTGGGATATTATTCACTTAATCTTTCTATGAATATGAATTATAAATGAACACTGTGATCATTAAAGTCAGGAAGGTTGAGTGAAAAATATCAATCTTGTGAACTTTAGAATATAATTCATCCGGTTAGTTTATTTAAAGAGGTTCTTACCGTCTCACTGTATTTCAAGTTTCATATGATTTATTCCTCACTTTTCTAAGACAATAAAGTCGCTCCTTCAGTTGCAGTTTTCGCCTTTAATGTCAGTTCTCATTATATTTTTAGGTCTTACTGTATGTGAGGCTTTGAAAATAGAACAGATTCATCATTCGTACCTTTAATAAAATATTTTGATACTGCATATATGATTCTTGGGAAAGGAAAATGCATTTTCCACTAATTGATCCAAGTTGGGTGGTAAAAAAAGGGGTGTGCCATTATTTTGGATTTAGTAGAACTCTATGATTACCTGCCCTTGTGACTTACCTGATATGGTGACGTAGAACATTGATACCACTTGAACATATCAGGAACCAAAGAGTATAATTTGAATCTGGAATCATGCTGAATATATTAAGCATGGAAGGATATAAAATAATTCGTAAGAAACTAATGTATTTGTTTTGCTTCCTTTAAATACTCATCTTACATGGAAATCTTGGAAACACTTAAATAGCGTATGACAACTGGAGATTATATTATTAACACCAGGAGTTCGTAGTTTAATAATAAATAGCATATGCATATATCAATATATTAAAATCAATGCAAATTGTATTAATAACAAGTCCTACATTAAATACCTTAAACTACCGTGATTTTGATTGTTGATAATATCTGGGGAAATACATAACTCGCAATGCGCCATGCTTTACTTCTGCAGCTTTGTCACACTGCATTTAAAAGCTAACCGTGGCATGATTTTTATACTGCATAGGTTATCAGTTATGTGTTAGAGAAGATGGTTTTGGAGAGACCCATGGATAGTCTTAATATTGACGGGCCACCTTCTGCTGGAGGTTTATCAAATCATTCATCTATTGGAGATGTGTCCTCACGGGGTGCATCAAAGCCTTGGCCAAAGCTCAAGCCTTCCATCGAGATTTTGTGCAATAATCAAGTATGTTATATTTGGCCGTCGGACAATTGTCAATGCCTGATCATGAACCTATTTTACTATTGATCTGGTCTCAAGTTTAGCTATGAGGCTAATCATGGTGATGGATCTGTGGCACTTGCTTGCAATTTCAGGTCTTACTTCCCGAAATGAGTTTAGCCACTGTTCGAGCTTATATCTGGAAGAAGCCAGAAGACCTGGTCCTTAACTACAGATGAATGATGAGACGGGAGTGGACATGCTTTCCCAATAAAAGGTATGACATGTTTTGCTACAGAGATCGAATAAACTGAATTACCTGTTAGCGCGAAAACAGTACATGTTCCAATTATATATGTTATGTAGGGATGAGAACAAGGACCGTCAAATATTTGTGAGACGGTGAGATATGATCTCGTCCGTTAATTTTAATAAATGGACGGATCAGATTTAAAATATAAAAAAATTCCAAAGCCAACCGCCACATTTAATCATAATCATTTTTAATCTCAATCGTTGGATGATCAAATTCAACAATTTTGACTGTCCTGTTTTAAATATATTCTATGTCTCACATGAACCATTATGTAACTTAATTTTTGCAACTTGTTTGCTGGGCATCAAATTTTTCTCTGAAGGCAAAATTGTGGTTTGCAGGATTTAACACTCAGCAACCATCTTGAAACCTCATTGTTGTGTAAAGAAATTGTGGTTTGATGCTGTACATATCGGTTCCGACTGTATTTTGTTTCATGATGCTTTGTCGACTACTGGTGTTACCAGGTCCATTATAGCTGCATGAGTTCAATGCAAAGGAGCATGTTGCTCCTCCCGTGCCTTGTGAAGTAGCCAGATGAATGTCAAAATTTACTTTGAACAGGCTTTGAGGCAAAGCCAAATAACTTAAATGATGGTTAAATGAAACCCATGTATCATTTGGTCGTGCAAGTACCATACTAATTCCTTTTCCTAGGAGGGTTAATATGGATTATGAGAATAACGAAAAAGCATGTGCCTTGGTCGATACAATGCTGTCCGTGGTCGCCCTGAAGGCGACTTGACGGAGTGGAACAGTATAAGATATTTTATTTTGCTTAATACCTTTGCTACTTGATGTTTAACTTATTATAAACTGCAGCTCAGCAGGTTATATGAAATGTCACATATATTTCACTAGATGGCCAAGTTCACCTTGGTAGATTTTTGCTGCCATGATAGACTTATTCCGATTTCAGATGTGAATCAAATTATAATTTGATAATAAGCAAAGCGCAAAGTGTATCAGATGTATCATTTAATTTGAATTTCGAGTAACAGGACATGTCCATTAGAAAACTTTATTAGTGAGTGGGCATTTCGCGGGTAAAAAGTAAATTTTTTGTATAATTATAAAATAAATATCAATCATTAATCTATAATATTACCAAATAAATGGTTGAATTTTAAAAGGACATTAAATTTTGTGAAACATATTGACAATATATCAACCGTTGATTTCATTAATCTAATGGTTAAGATTTAAAATAATTTTTAAATAATTTGGTAATGAAAAAAAACATGCGGCATTTCGGTATTACGGTTATAGAAGCCAGGATCAGGTGAGACAAGTAAGTTAGTGTGAGACAAAAGGACTACACCTCATCCGTTTATTTTTACCAATGAACGGATGAGATTAAAAACTACTTATCTCAACCGCCCCGCATTTTGCGCACACTTGTCTCATATTTTAATTAAATAAATAAACTTAATCACAACCATTAGATTCATTAAAATAAACGGTTGTGATCATGTCTCACCGTCTCTCTAGATTCTAACTCTACGGTTATAAATATTAACAGTTCAATAATTAAAAATAATAGTTGAGATGATGTCCTCTGTATCACAAAAATATATTTGTCCTCTTTTATCCTATACACAAATAAAATAATAAAATTTTTACGATAAGAGCAAATTAGGAACAGAAAAAAGAAAATGGTTAGGTTAATAGTTAATTAGGCCATGAATTAAAGCGTTTGAAATTTACAATTTTAAATTGTTCGGATTTCAAAAATCAGAAGCGAAGTAATCAAAAAAATCGTCGTTTCGACAATTCTATTCGAATTGGGACCCCTTCACTAACGAAGACATTCAACTCATAGACAAACCAGTCACCTCCAATTCTTCTTATTCAAACAAGCGTTCTTCCGCTGATTCTGATTTCGAATAGTTTCGAGACATTCGACGTCGATTGTCCCATCCCTCATTCCCCAAATTACAAATCCCTTAGTAACTAGTTCACAATTTCATCTAACTTTTCAATTAAATGAGTGGGAGTTGTTTCATTGTAATTGCTGTGGTGTGATCTGTGATCAGTGAAGAAATGAAATTTGGAATCCATTTTAGGAGTTTTAGGGAAGAATCGTGTAATGCCGCATGTCAGAAGAGGTGGATCAAACGTACCTTGTAGGAATATTTTTATTTCTGCATGGTTCATGAATCATTCTTTATTAATGCATGAACAATAAATTGAGATATCATTTCAATGAAATGTATACAAGGTTCATTTCTTGTGTCTGTATGGTTTGTAGGGCGCATTCGTGTGGTACTAATCCTAATCACACAAGTCTAACAATATTTATAACTTAGGTGACCTATGGTCGACCCAAAAGGAAGAGATGGTAGTTATCTAGCTAAGCGTTACCTAAATTCACTTAACATAAAAGCTTCTGCGGTTTTTGATTGGTTGTTTTTACAAAAAGGAAAATAAAAGTGTGACTAAGAATTTTACATGACTCTTATGACTTAGAAAAATCAAACATTCAATTTCACGTGCACAAATTACATTTGATTAGTTTTCTTAGAGTTGTCATCGTATTATAATTTCAACTCTCGTTTCTTTCGTGTGGAATGTGATAGATGCGCTAAAAGATATTGATTCTCAACCTCTCGGTCTATTGAATCTTGTGGAATTCAAGCATATCAGCCTCAACCTCTTAGTCTATTGGGCGACGCTAAACTCAACACAAAACCAAGAGTAATTGTCGCTCTCACGCACATTAACTCTCAAAACAATAATGGTGCTAAACATCCTAAAAATTATTTGTCATTCAATCTTAGAAGTTTCATTCAATTTGACAAATTTGTCATTTCGTCAAACACTTATCATGCATCTCTATGAACTTGTAACTATAACAATTTAGAATCAACCAAACTTCATTCAAATGCATGAAATGAATATTAAAAACTCAACCTTAGCATAGAGTATCCATAAGATTCTCAATCACATAAGAAATCACTCACACATGGTGAACACATAACAATCACAATGTAAATCATGAACACTGACAATAAAATAGACTTTAGAATTCTAGTTGGTGTTGTTGATCTTCAATCCAAGCTTCTTCTTTCTCTTTTTGATCTTTATTTAGGGTTTGTCGATTGCCAAAAATGTGATTTTTTTATGTGAGCTTTGTATTATAGCTTGAAAAAATCTTAGTCTTCACTGCGTTGACCAAGTCAATTTTCTAGGTCGCTTGAGTAACATGGTCCGTGCACTATAGGTGACTGAGCCATTTTTGAACTCGGTGAGTCAAAAGTGACTCGTTCAAGTCACTTTACTTTGCCAAATTTTTGCACTTTTCTGCACTTTTTCGCAATCAATTAAGCTTTTGCGCAATCTTCTCAAGCTATTCCGTGACTTCAAATGATAGAAATAGGTATCAAAATATTCACAAAAAAATATAAAACTAACAATAACTAAATGCGAATTGCGCATAATTTTAATATATATGTGCACACATCAGAATCATAAGTGCAGGGTGTGTAGACTGTTTGAGACCTTGAGTTTGGAACACAGACAACCCAAGTGATCTGAAGCTAAAGTCTTTATAAGCATGTGAGCTGGATGTTCTAAGGATCGAGTGAACTGAGGAACAATGAACCTTGAAGATATATGTTAGCAAATCAAATGACATTCCAATCTCACACGGTCCATGTATTCGCAGAATACTAGATTACGGACGATGTGCGTTGTTGATATGTTATCACAAATAAAGGGATTGGAATAGGAGTTTCAACCTGAAAGTGAAGAAGTAACTTCAGATATCAAACAAGCTCACAACAAGCATCCCCACAACTAGATATTCTTTCTCAAATTTATAATTCAGTGGTTATGAAACTGACGCTATTTTATTTAAAGTAGCAATGTGCAGTTCTCTTGCGACCCCATGGTATGGATGCATTTTTTTTGCTGTTTGCATTTTTGATTAACTGTTTGCACTTTGCACATATTGACTTCATTTGTGTATTGTGACTTTTTTTATTAAAAGACAAAAAATTGAAAAATGTGATTTGTGGACCCTTATGTCAAATGGTCCGATTACGTTCTCAGAGTTTCAAAGTTAACATAAGTTTCAAATGGATCCTACTCCTAGCTGTATATATAACTTCATTTTCACAGCCTGTTCAAGTAATGGAAAAATTATATTTGTTTAACTTTCTATCTTTGGTTGGAGCATGAAATTTATGCAGAAGATAAAAATAATAGTATCAGTAGGTGCCCTACGTTGTAATGACTCTTTTAAAAAGGGACATGTAATCAATTATCTCATTCACTCACTCTCTCGCTCGTCTGTTTCTATATCTTCTCTCTTCATTCTACTCCATTTTTCTTCTTCTTTATTCGACCGCCGCTCCGGGGTGGAGGAAAGGAACCCTTCCTTCACGGGATGATGAATCCCCTCTAGCCCAAGGAGTTTTTTAATTGTTTGAGCCGCCATCTTCCTCCTCCCATTAGCAATCACTGCCGCCGCCGCCTTCAATCATCCGATCGAGTGCATGCGTGTGGCCGAATGTCATCACCATCGTTGCGTCCTTCCTCTATGATCACATTGATGGAGCGTATTTATACGATCCATCATTGTCTTAT
The DNA here is from genome assembly GCA_006409495.1 of Sedum album. NCBI lineage: Eukaryota > Viridiplantae > Streptophyta > Magnoliopsida > Saxifragales > Crassulaceae > Sedum > Sedum album. Next base: position 51,280 of record QZGG01001082.1, on the reverse strand, counting down.
TTTCGTTGTTCTTATATGCTTTATTTGTGAAATATTACCTTGTTGTAGTGTTTTGCGTTATGGAGCAATTCTAGATGGATTCGGAGCAAGAAGACGAAGAGAAGAAGCGAATGCAGACTGGATGATGTCAGCATGACGTCATCCGCGGACGTTGCTACAATTTTATCCGCGGACCTTACTATATTTCCAGATATTCCTTAAGGGTCCGCGACTGATATTCAAGAGGGGTCCGCGGTCGGCTCGGTCCGGCCCAAATTCTAAAATTCAGCATCTTTTGTATTAGGGTTTCACACCTAATACGAGGGCAATCGGAGAACGGCGGATGGCAGAGGCTAGAACGGCGATTTCCAGAGCTTAGAGGGGAGAATTGCAATCAAGCTTCAGCCTTAGTCTTCACAATCGATAACTCTTCGAACTCAGTTTTACTATTTTGTTTTGTTACAATGTTTTTCATGAGTAGCTAATTTCCCTACAGTTTGGGGAATTGAGTTGCAACGTTGTATGAGATTGTTGAATAGCAAGTTTTATTCTAGTGAATTCTGTTCTCTGTTATAATTGCATGTATTGTTATTTTCCTAACTCAGCCTAGCGGTAAACTTAGGTTTATAGCAACTGCATGATATCTAGTTGAATTGTCATAGTAGTAAAGCCTAGCGGTAGAGCTATTGTGTTAGTTTGATTAGGTAATTGTTACATCTTCTTGAGACTCTAGCGGGTAATAGAAGATAGAACTAGAATTAGGTAACTACCCTAGCGGGACTATCTGATTAGAACAACTATAATTTACTAGTTTGAAACTTGTCTGGTCTGTGATTACTAGTTGCAACGAGATTCCCTGAACTGTGATTTCTCATTCAATAGTTAAACCTTTAGTATTAATTTACAAACCAATCCCAAAACCCCCTGATAGGAGTAGAATTAGTTGTAGCATAACTCTTAGACTTGATTACTTTCCCTTGGGTTCGACCCTGCTTACTACTATACTAGTATTGAGTAGGAATAAATTTAGATTTGCAGTGCACAACGACGCGCTGTCAAATTTTGGCACCGTTGCCGGGGATAGCAACTTTAGTTTAAGAGTTTTAGTTAAATTCATTTTTTTCAGTTTTTATTTATCAAAAAAAAAAAGTTTTTGACCTTTTCTAATGGATGATACAGGCGACAATAATCAAAGAGATCTAGCCTTGCCACGAGTTGGAGGCAGACGAGACAACGAGGATGTCATAGAAGGATTTGATGAACCAGAACGTGAAATCCGGCGCAGATTGAGAGGAGAGAAGAGGAACTCAGAAGAGCACAGGATCAACAGCGAATGGATGACGGTGCAGAGAGACAGAATCCAAATCTACAGTTACCACCAGCCGATGCATATCAGCCGCGTGATAATTATCCACCGCAGTACATGCCTCAGCAGCAACCTTACCAATATCAACCACCTCATCAGCAGTACAGACAGTATCAGCCCCCATATTATCAGCAGCAAATTCAGGGAGGCACCTACAGAGATTTTATAGCTCCGAGGCTTGACAATCAGCAGTGGTGTATTAGACAAGATCCAGCACTGGACAATTTTGAGATCAAAACAGGTATTGCACATAACTTACCAAAGTTTAGTGGATTGTCAGGTGAGAATGCCACAAGGCATTTACAAGAGTTCAATGGGATATGCCAGAGGTTGAAGCCATATGCAGCACCGGAGGACAGGTTCAAATTGCGTGCATTCCCGTAAAGTTTAACTGACAATGCAAAATCCTGGTTTTGTCTCTTAGTTCAGGTAGTATCACTAGTTGGGAGCAGATGCAGAGAGTATTTTTAGAGAAGTACTACCCACCGGGAAGAGCTCTGCAGGTTAGAAGACAGTTGTCAACCATTAAGCAAGAACCAAATGAGCCTTTATTTGACTATCTCGAGAGGTTCAGAGCACTAGAGCAGAGCTGTAGTACTCTTGATATGGATGAGCACCTGAATGTCACATATTTGTTAGAAGGGATGAGACAGTTGGATCGAATGCTATTGGATGCTGCAGCTGGCGGTACTATGTTCAACAAGTCACCGGCAGAGATGAGACAGATCATAGCTGATTATGCGGAAAGTGCTCGATTTAGAGAAGGTACGAGTAGAGTTGAGGAGCCCAGCCGTACTAGGAATGTGTCACAAGTTGCAGAACATAGTGTCATTACACAGGTGAACACAGCTCAGATGGCTCGGGAGATTAGAGAGTTGAGGGAAATGTTGCAGCAGCTGACAGTGAAGCCCTGTGGTTTTTGTGGTGTCACTAGTCACAAAACTGATGAGTGTCCAACGCTTCAAGATGATCAGACTGCTGATGTAAATGCAATGGGAGGTTATCAGAATTTTGGTAACAGACAAGGTGGTAGACCGAACTGGAATGAGCAGAATAGACAGAATTGGAATAACAATGATGGAGGTCGAGCTACCTATTATGGACAGAATCAGCAGCCTCCACCATACCAGCCACCCTTCCGTCAGCAGAATAGATATCCGGCAATACTAATGGATATCAACAGCAGAGACAGTCAAACGCTCACCCTACAACAGCTAATGCAGGACCGACTAACTCGATGGAAGAAATGTTGCAGGAATTACTCAAGGGGCAGAACGAGATGAGAAAAGAGCAAGGTGAGATAAAAAGGAGCTGAGTGAGGCGCAGAAACAACTTTCCCATGTTACTAGTGCTGTGGTTGAGCTCCAAAAAGATACAGGAAGGCTCTCTTCTCAAACGATCCCAAATCCAAAGAGCAGTGTCAATGCCATGAGATTGAGGAGTGGAAAGGAGCTGGAACAAGGTTCAAGAATCAAGATTTCGGATCCACAATTAGCGTCCACCGCGGACGCTGAAACAATTACAGCCGCAGACGGTTCAGTGTTTCCCATTAATCCTTTGGGGACCGCGGAGAGTAATACTTCAGGGACCGCGGTACACGCTGGTCAAAATTTTGAAAATCGATCTTCTAACACTTCTCTTCCATTCCCTGTGCAGATATGGAAACCTAAGAAGCCCTTGGCTATGGATCCTGAGTTGTTGGAGCTGTTTAGCAAGGTTGAGATCACCATCCCACTACTTGATGCCGTTAAGCAAATCCCAAAATATGCTAAGTTTCTCAAGGAGTTGTGTACTACTAGGAGAGGAGGAAGCAAAGCGGAGAAGGTAAACATGATTCAGAATGTTTGTTCTCTTCAACAGTGCAAGGTGGCAAAGAAACGAGGTGATCCTGGTCCATTTCTTATTTCTTGTATCATTGGTAAGAATAAGGTAGATAATTGCATGCTAGACTCTGGTGCAGCAATTAATGTTCTGCCAACGTACTGATTTAACGATTCAACTTGCTAATCGTTCTTGTGCTAAGCCGGAAGGCATTCTAATTGACGTTGTAGTTCGTGTTGGCAAGCTAATAATTCTTGCAGATTTTTATGTGCTGAAATCTGAAGATGAAGGTATACTAGACACTTCACCTGTGCTACTAGGGAGACCGTTTATATACACTGCTAGTGCAAAGGTCGATTCAAAGACAGGTGAGCTCTCCATGGAGGTAGATGGAGAGGTAGTGAAGATTAATTTGTTTAGATCTATGCAGTATCCTTCTAATGTTGCAGGAATTCATTCAATAGAGGTGATGGATGAATCAGATGTATTAAAGAATGAATTCTTGTGTGGAGAAGATAACTTGGAGGAGGTTCTTAGTGAAAGCTGCAAAGCTGTGGACAGCATCAGGTATGAGATTAATGATGTTAAACTGTGTAGTAACCCTATACCTGTCCCTTCTGTTTTGCAGGCTCCTATTGTAGAACTAAAGACGCTTCCTGATCATTTGAAGTATATCTTTTTGGGAGAAGCAAAACTTTACCGGTGATTATCAAAAAGGATCTAGAGCCGGAGCAAGAGTTGAGACTCACACGTGTGTTGAAGGAGCACAAGACAGCCATAGGATGGACATTAGCTGACATCAAAGGACTTAGTCCTACTGTGTGTATGCATCGAATCCTTTTAGAGGATGGTGCGAGACCAGTACGACAACCTCAGCGCAGATTGAATCCTCAGATGATGGAGGTAGTCCAGAAAGAGGTACAGAAATTACTCGATGCTGGTGTTATTTATCCTATTTCTGACAGTGAATGGGTGAGTCCAGTGCATGTAGTCCCTAAAAAGACAGGATTCACAGTTGAGATTAATGATGAGGGTGAATCAGTTCAGAAGAGAGTACAAAATGGATGGCGAATGTGTATTGATTATCGCAATTGAATGCCGCTACACGTAAGGATCACTTTCCTTTGCCATTCATTGATCAGATGCTTGATAGGCTCGCAGGTAAGCCTTATTTTTGTTTCTTGGATGGTTATTCTGGTTATAATCAAATTCCTATTGCATCAGAGGATCAGGATAAGACTACATTTACATGCCCGGTAGGAACATTTGCATTTAGACGCATGTCTTTTGGGTTGTGTAATGCCCCGGGTACATTTCAGCGTGTTGTGATGAGCATATTTTCTGATTTGTTAAATGACTGTGTAGAGGTATTCATGGATGACTTTACGGTGTATGGAAATACTTTTGATGAATGTCTACACAGTTTGCAAAAAGTTCTTACACGCTGTATTGAGAGTAACTTAGTGCTGAATTATGAAAAATGTCACTTCATGGTTACTCAGGGTATTGTCTTAGGTCACATAGTATCTAAGAATGGCATTCAGGTAGATAGAGCTAAGATTGATGTTATTCGTGGTTTGCCTTATCCTACTGACCAACGTGCAGTGAAGTCTTTTCTAGGACATGCAGGTTTTTATCGCAGGTTTGTAAAAGACTTTTCGAAGATTTCACTGCCTATGTCTAAGTTGCTGCAGAAAGATGTACCGTTTGATTTTGATGAGCAGTGTAAGATAGCTTTTGATGACCTGAAGGCAGCCCTAATCACTGCACCAATAGTACAAGCACCAGATTGGAGTCAACCTTTTGAGATTATGTGTGATGCTAGTAACTATGCTGTAGGTGCAGTACTTGGACAGAGGAAGGACAAGAAGCCAGTGGTTATATATTACGCTTCCAGGACCTTAGACACAGCGCAGAAAAATTATTCTACTACTGAGAAAGAACTTTTAGCTGTTGTCTTTGCTTTAGAAAAATTTCGTCCTTATTTACTTGGTTCTAAAGTGATTGTCTTTACTGATCATGCAGCTATCAGATATTTGACAGCCAAGAAGGAGACGAAACCACGGCTGATGAGATGGATTCTATTACTCCAGGAGTTTGACTTACAAATCAAAGATAAGAAAGGGAGTGATAATGCTGTTGCTGATCATCTGAGTCGGATAGTCCTCGAGAAGGAAGCTGTAGCAATTACTGACACTTTCCCGGACGAACATCTATTTGCCATTGAGAAGGTACCATGGTACGCTGACTTAGTCAATTACTTGGTAGGAGGTACGTTTCCTCCATCTCTAAATAAAGCTCAGAAATTGAAGTTGAAACATGATTCTAGGTATTACATTTGGGATGATCCATATCCTATGGAAAATTGGTGTTGATCAGATTGTTAGACGTTGTGTGCCTGATAATGAGATCCCATCTGTTTTATCTTTTTGTCATGAACATGCATGTGGTGGCCATTTTGGACCAAGGCGTACTGCTAGGAAAATTATTGATAGTGGTTTCTTTTGGCCTAGCTTGTTTAGAGATGCATATGAGCACTGTAAGCATGTGATAGATGTCAGAGAGTTGGTAATATTTCTGCTAGGAATGAGATGCCTCAAAATCCCATTGTTGTTGATGAAGTGTTTGATATCTGGGGGATTGATTTTATGGGTCCGTTTCCTATGTCTCATGGTTATCTGTATATTCTTGTGGCTGTGGATTATGTGTCAAAATGGGTAGAGGCTAAGGCTACAAGAACTGATGACGGTAAGACTGTAGTGGATTTTCTGCGTACTAATATCTTTTGCAGGTATGGGGTACCGAAGGCGGTGATAAGCGATCAAGGATCTCACTTTTGTAACAGATGGGTTGCAACAGTGTTTAAACAATTTGGAGTTCACCACCGAGTCTCTACAGCTTACCACCCACAGACAAACGGACAAGCAGAAATATCCAACAGGGAGATTAAGTCCATATTAGAGAAGATGGTGAAGCCTTCTCGAAAAGACTGGTCAGTGCGTCTAGATGAAGCTTTGTGGGCATACAGAACAGCCTACAAAACGCCTATTGGAACCACTCCATTCAGGCTTGTGTATGGAAAAGCATGTCACTTGCCAGTTGAGGTAGAGCATAAAGCATATTGGGCTATTAAATCGTGTAACTTTGACTTGGCTAGTGCAGGTATAGAACGGAAGCTAGAGATGAATGAACTAGAAGAATTGCGTTTAGAAGCCTATGACAGTCAGATTGACTACAAAGAACGAACTAAGATGTATCATGACAAATACATTCTTAGACGTTCTTTTGAAATCGGTCAGCAGGTATTATTATTTTCTTCTAGATTACGTCTAATGCCTGGAAAACTTCGTTCTCGTTGGACAGGTCCATATACTGTGCTCAAAGTTTACAACAATGGAGCGTTGCAATTGGAAAAGACTAGCACTGGAGAGAAATTTGTTGTAAATGGACAACGAGTCAAGCTTTATTATGGAGGGACATTCCCCTCGGATGCTGATATTCCTTTAGCAGAACCTGTAATGGAGACTTGATATGAGGTATCGTCGAGCCAGTGACGTAAAACCAGTGCGCTTATCGGGAGGCAACCCGAGAGTACTTAGTTATATGTTTTTTCATTTCTCTTATTTCTGATGTGATACGGTGATTAGTGCACTTTCTGTGCATGTGTGTTCTGTTCTTCAGGTTTTCAAGACAATTGCAGCCTTTTCCTCCACCTGAGGATCAGTAGGGGAGTCACTTATTCCCTATCACATCTTTTATCGTTTTTATTAGTGTCTGGACCCTTCTTCATTCTTGTTGTATGTTGTGCCGTGAGGACACGGCATATTTCAAGTGTGGGGGAGGGAAGTTGAGTCAGTTTAGAGTCTAAAGTTTGTTTTTATGTTATTGTATGAGTCGAAGAGGAGAATTATCATTGTATGCTGTGATGAAGTGCTGATTTATATGAATGATGTTCTATCCTATGAGTTCCTGATATGTCTGCATGCATGATATCTGATGTTTTGTGATGTTTGTGCTTGATGATACGAATGCTTTTGAGTTGAGATATCTGGTGATGTAGAGTTGATAGCAAATGTCCTAGAGGGATTTAACATTCAATCTGAGATTTGCATGAATAATTGCGCTATATGTTGAGTTGATATTGTAGCATTCCGAACTGTGGTAAAGATTATCTAATCTCTTGTCTGAGTAACCGGGAAAAGAGATGAGCGACCCTCATCTTGACTCGCGTAAAAAGGACAAGGAGAGAAGTGAAATCTATATGTGGGTAGTTTATTGGCAATAAATGTTTTTTGTTTTATAGTGGTTATTGACTAGTGCCGGGGGTTAGGAAAAAAACCAAGACACTTCCCACTTGAGCACTTGCTTTAACCAATGGCACAAGCCAAAATAAGGCAAGCCAGTAAAAAAAACAGAATATTCAGCAAAAAGAAAGAAAAAAAATGAATAAAAGTTTGTTGTTGCCAATGAATTTATCTAATGTTATGTTTCAGATGCTATATTAAAAACTCAACTGTTAGTGTGATTAGGATTGTGAGTTGAAGAATGAAGTTAGGAATCTGAAAAGGACTACCTCTACATTATTCATTGATATCTTGACTCGAGTATTCTATATTGTTGAGTACAGATTGAGCATTATTGATGATGATTGTATGCAGATGTTGATGAGATGATTAGATAAGATATCACGAGTTGGATCGTCATGTAGTTACAGTATACTTTGATTGATTTGAATCTGCAGTCTAGACTTTTACTTGTTCGAGACGAACAAGGATAAGTGTGGGGGAGTTTGATGGAGCGTATTTATACGATCCATCATTGTCTTATTTTCGTTGTTCTTATATGCTTTATTTGTGAAATATTACCTTGTTGTAGTGTTTTGCGTTTCAGGCGTATTTGGAGTGCAATGGAGATTTTGCACGCTTATGGAGCAATTCTAGATGGATTCGGAGCAAGAAGACGAAGAGAAGAAGCGAATGCAGACTGGATGACGTCAGCATGACGTCATCCGCAGACGTTGCTACAATTTTATCTGCGGACCTTACTATATTTCCAGATATTCCTTAAGGGTCCGCGGCTGATATTCAAGAGGGGTCCGCGGTCGGCTCGGTCCGGCCCAAATTCTGAAATTCAGCATCTTTTGTATTAGGTTTCACACCTAATACGAGGGCAATCGGAGAACGGCGGATGGCAGAGGCTAGAACGGCGATTTCAAGAGCTTAGAGGGGAGAATTGCAATCAAGCTTCAGCCTTACTCTTCACAATCGATAACTCTTCGAACTCAGTTTCACTAATTAGTTTTGTTACAATGTTTTTCATGAGTAGCTAATTTCCCTACAGTTTGGGGAATTAATTTGCAACGTTGTATGAGATTGTTGAATAGCAAGTTTTATTCTAGTGAATTCTGTTCTCTGTTATAATTGCATGTATTGTTGTTTTCCTAACTCAGCCTAGCGGTAAACTTAGGTTTATAGCAACTGCATGATATCTAGTTGAATTGTCATAGTAGTAAAGCCTAGCGGTAGAGCTATTGTGTTAGTTTGATTAGGTAATTGTTACATCTTCTTGAGACTCTAGCGGGTAATAGAAGATAGAACTAGAATTAGGTAACTACCCTAGCGGGACTATCTGATTAGAACAACTATAATTTACTAGTTTGAAACTTGTCTGGTCTGTGATTACTAGTTGCAACGAGATTCCCTGAACTGTGATTTCTCATTCAATAGTTAAACCTTTAGTATTAATTTACAAACCAATCCCAAAAACCCTCCTGATAGGCGTAGAATTAGTTGTAGCATAACTCTTAGACTTGTTTACTTTACCTTGGGTTCGACCCTGCTTACTACTATACTAGTATTGAGTAGGAACATAAATTTAGATTTGCAGTGCACGACAACGCGCTGTCACACATGCATATGACGGTTCGGCTTTTATTCCGTATATCTTCCTAGATCTATGTCATGTATTAATTGACATGTAATAGTTTGTTTATATGTATGTTCATCCCTTGTGGATGTTTATAAGTTCATCTCTGTGTATGTTTTTTATGTCATTTAGGCTTCATCACAGTAGGTTTGTGCTGTGTGATAAGACTTGGTTTTATCCAAAAATCGTTATGATGTTCGGGTGCCGGACTAGTGGGAGTCGATGGTTTCATGATCGGATATATTCATGATTGAATGTATTCATGATTAAATAAAATATACCCACTTTTAATCCAAAAAAGTTATCATATAGTTGGAACACACTTAAGAACATCTCCAATGCTACCCTTTAAAATGGTTATATATTATTATAATAGTTATGTATAATTCAGAGAGGCAAAAAATAGTTCTACTCCAACGAGGTTATTCATAATAAATATCTATAAATGAAAACAAATTTCAAAAATTAAAATTCAGAGGCTTAAAACAAAAGCCGATCATTTTACTTTAATCAGACCAGTGACATAAAAATATTTAGCAATTTGTTATCAAATCCAGAAGTTACAGTTGAAAGGCCAAATGATAAATTCCTTACGTCTTTGGTGCTACCCCAATTCGGAGCAACACAATGACAACATGTTGAATATGTTATAAAAATATTCATGAATATGTTATCAACTACAAGCTCAACTCCAAAGTTGTAGCCATGTACAAGCTCAATGTTGCTAGAAGAGCATGAATGCTCTGGATGTCATGAGTTAATATAGATCGAGGATGAAGACTACAACTCTCCAAGTTGTGTATTGTGTTGCACTAAACTTAAGAGTAACACCGAATACATGAAGAACGAAAGCTACGAAATGCACATACAAGATAAGGTTCAAGACTCCAAGTGGATCAAATTGAGGTGAGCTCCCAAATTGAGGTGATCTCCCATTTCTCATGTCAACAGATGTGAGCTCTACAATATCATAAAGTAAAACATGAATAGAATCATCAACAACAAAAACCGCAATCACAAATTCAACAGTATATTACTAACCAAATCCTAGTTTCTAAAATTCAGTATATTAACCGAAATTAATGAAATCAAAATTTGAAAAATACAAAACTCATAAACAACATGCCATAAACTTCAAATCAAAGTTTAACTAATGCACACTGAGGATGAGAGGAAGTGATAATTATGTGAAACATGTATTATACGAAATCAGAGAAGGATGTATTAGTAGCAACGATTTGACGGACATGGAAGTTAAGAAAGAAGATAAAGATAGTAAATGACAAAAAATATATGAATCAATTGAGTAATAGAGAGAAGGGGTTAGCGGATAGCAGATTTGGAGATCCAAAACACCCTATTATGTAATAATTTTAGATAGTTAAAGAAATGCGTTGGAGATGACATTCGCCATTTGTTTCTTTATTTTAAGTAACACGTAATTCCATTGTACATAACATCCCATTGGAGATGCATTAACACATATCCAAGACATGGCAGGAGAATGGCTATTAAGATGGGCTGATCATCAATGATGCAGTACCTTATACTAGTTGGTATATAAACCATACATTTTATAAAAAAACCTAATGATCAGTATTCAAGTGCTTTTCACGGAAATCGTTATCGAAAATATCACCAGCTAAGTCTGATCAAGTGGCTTATGTCCTAATTACCGGGGCCTTATCAGAGAAATGAATAACTATTGGTATTGTTTGACAATGCAGTATCTTTTATGGCTTAGTATAAAAGTCAAGTATTAGAATGGAAATGGCAAGAAATGAATTAAACCCTAATCTTCTCATCCCTTCCCTTATTCTTATCCTCTCTAAAACCCCAACTTTTGTTCATTTATTTCTCATCTTCACTTCATCTATTCCTCATCTACACCTTCATCTGTTATTGATATTCGTATATCAGAGTCTAGGATTGAGAAAATGTGACTAGGTTATGCAAATATGCAATACTTTTAGGGGTATAGTCTAAATAAATTCTAGAACTTGCTTTCCCACAGCCTCAAACTGTGATGCCAGCCATTTCAGTCTGATTGATATATTTCCATTTTCAAGAAAAAACTTTAAACCCTAATTTTCACTTGTTGAAAAAAGATTCAGACTTTGTGAATTTGGGTAGTAAAAAAAGATCAGTATCAACAATGTTGTTTTGACTTGATGAAAATGGTTGTAGGCTGCACCTGATTAAGATCAGTATCAACGCTTTCATTCAGCCTCAGCATTGAGAACATTTGTTCATATACCTGCACAGGAGGACTTGACTCAGTCTGATGAGTTTCTAAGAATGTCAAGAAAATCTTTGTAATTGATTTAGAAATTTTTAGTCCAGAACCATTCCCCAACAACTAAATAAGAAAAGATATACTTGAACTGAGAACAGTAAGGAACAATTAACAATGAAAATGTTCAACAAGTATACCCATTTGCTGATTACTTAGTCAAGTCTCCGTGGGATTTTTTCTGAATATTTGCACATATTACTCAACGAAGGAAGTTTAGTTTCGGCTTTCGAATTGTTAAATCCTAAGTTCTGAAAAAAGGATACAAGTCTCTTAGGAAAGTATACAAGAAGTATATATGTTTTAAAGCCACTTTAGATTACTTGCAGTCAGATTCTTAAGACATTTTAACATTTAAGAATCTTCCGGAACGTACAGCAGATCAGCAGAAATAGGAGACTCATTCAGAAAGACATTTTCACTGGGGAAGGTTTCTTAACTTCAGGTTAATATTTTATGAAGCAGTTGAAAACTTGAAATGAAAAATCTTCAAGAAGTAGTTGAAGAAAGGTTCAACTTCAGAGAACTATCGAATTTCTAAAGACCCTGCTTACGAGATTTTCATTTGTAATCTGAAGCTCTACTACACTTGTATAAATAGATATTAGCTCGTGATCAAAGTTACATACAATCAAAACATCTGCAGTTAGAAGCTAAAAGTATTCGATACTAAATCTCAGTTCAGCATGAATTTCCTCTATTTCAATGTTTGTTTGACACTTCTTGTATTTGCTTCTACTTTAACGTCTTGTACGGATCCCGGGTCCTTACAGGACTTTTGTGTCGCCATTCCTGACATCAAAAGTGGTGGTATGTATTTTGTATATGCCCGATATACGTTTACAGTTTATATCATTGAGGTTCCGACTAGCTCTAACTAGTTTTTTTCTGCAGTGTTTGTGAATGGAAAGTTCTGCAAGAATCCAAACTACACAACGCCGGAGGACTTCCTGTTTTCAGGTCTAAATAAACCTGGAAACACGAATAACAAAGTCGGTTCTAATGTAACACAAGTCACTGTGAATCAGCTACCTGGACTCAACACTCTTGGCATATCAATGGTTCGAATTGACTACGCCCCTAATGGCGGCCAGAACCCGCCTCACACGCACCCTCGTGCAACAGAAATATTACTAGTCTTGGAGGGAACTCTTCGTGTTGGTTTCGTGACATCAAACCCAAACAATGTTCTCTTCACTAAAGACTTAAAAGAAGGTGATGTTTTTGTGTTTCCTATTGGCCTGATTCACTTCCAACAGAATATTGGTAAGCATCCAGCAGTTGCTATTGCCGCATTGAGTAGCCAAAACCCCGGTGTGATCACTATAGCCAATGCGGTATTTGGTTCGAACCCCGTATACCAGTAGATATACTTACAAAAGCGTTCCAAGTGGGGAAGGATGTGGTGAAGTACCTTGAAGCTCAGTTTTGGCAGAGCAACAGTTAATAACACCCTTCTTTGCTCATGAGAATACAGCTGCTTTGTTTCGTCTACTACATGTTTACTTTTATTTCCAGTAAGTGACTTGGATCACTGAAATAACATCACATCTTGTATCCCAATAGGGCATAATGAATGAGTATATCTAGTAACTTTAAAACCATTTTCATTTGATAATAAGAAATTGAAGTACCGGTTTGTTATCACCTGACCTATATAGTCTGCTTATTTTGTATAACTGATAGATCACTTCCATAGAGTGAGGTTCATTTGGGATTCCCATTTTAGTTTGAGACTTTGAGACCTCTCATCTTACTGTTGGATCAATTTGATTTAAAGGTTCAAAAATTAAAAAATTTAATTTTTTGTCGTTTAGTGAAATAGTCAAAATGCACAAAACGAAGTCAAAATATGCAAACATTTAAGTCAAAAGTGCAAACAACGAAAAATATAAAATACATTTGTGCACTTAGGGTCGCAAGGAAACTGCACTCCACTTCCATATATGAGTATTTGTCGTACAACACAAGAGCACTTTGCCATGTTGAGGTTGAGAAATGATAATTGAAGAAATGTCCTACATTGCCATGTGGATCCATCTTTTTTAATGTACTTGTGAACCATGCTTTAGATCGTTGATTGCATTTTATCTAATGCACAAGATTGTGCAAACACATAAATGAGAAATGTGAGTTGCACATATTTTGGAGGTGACATTGCACATGACATGTGAAAGGACGTGGTGCAATTTTTTTATATTGATTAATAATCATTCAAAATATATATTATTACTAACAATCGAGAATTGTCCCACATCCAATGATACTCAGTTGGGCTGAGCACAGAGTTATTGACCATAAGTGAGACACTCGATGGGCCGAGCTCGAGCATATTATATTATAGAGCAGAGCTCGAATTTGAAGGTACTCGGCTAGACTCATTTGTACCCCTACAGTGAAGGTCAAAGTCGATGCAATGGATGGATCTCCTTCTTTAAACGACGAAATCCCATAGACTGTCAGGCAGGTGCTGAGAATTGCCACAAGTCTTCCAACAGCCAAATGACCTTGCAGCCCCTGCGTATTCAGTGTTCATCAATGGACAAATGGGCCGAAGAGGAAGAACCCGTGTGCTAAACCGACTTCTACACCACGTAGAAGTGAGTTGACGGCCACCTAGTTTCCTAATAAAATTATAAGTTCACTATTCACATATCATCTTAGCCTAGACTAAGTCATACTTCTATAGAGATGAAGTGATCATGTAGCAAACAAACTAATATAATAAACATTTTTCGCTTTGAATTGCTTTGACAGTCAAACATGAAAGCCTTCTGCAAGGCAAGACCTTGAATGGGGAGGCAGAGAAGCAGCAAGGACTTTGGTGAGACCTATCATGACTTGCCATAGGGGGCTCTACACCATAAATACATTACATGACTGTCATATTTTGTTAGTCGCTTAGCAAACCTTTTATTACTAAAGGTAAGCGACATGTCTATGTTAATCACTGTGGCCCTCTAACACGACAATTAATAGCGAGGACCCATAGTTTGTCACTTTAGTATATTTTTAAATTATTACTGACATTTTGTTGTTCTACTAACACAATAATAACTTATTTACGAATTGTTTTTGGCATAGTTAAAGTTCTTGCCAAGCATTTATATGTTAACTGACTGACATTGATATATGTAAGTCGCATAACCGTTAATTGTCGATTTGAAGATTCCCCATTTTGCTCCGCCTTCACAGCGACTCATTCCTAGTTGTATTTTCACAACTTTGACATGAATTTTTTTCAAAGAATTATTCGAGGAATTAGTTAATTATATATGTTGATGTGGGATGTCTAGAATACTTGTATATATAGATATTATCGCAGTCTATATTGTAAAAATTAGTTACTTTTTGCAAAAAACATTGAGTAAGTCACGAGGAGCACTCAATTACAACCAACCCCTTATTTTTGTATTCGTATATCAACATCTCAACCATTCATCTTAACTACTAATTCGCTTATTGATTGACACATGGCATCTTTAGGTTAGTGGGTGTGATTTGTATTGAGTGCATAATACTAAAGTCAAAAAGTAGTCACATGCCAATCATTGAATTAATTAACTGATAAGATTGAACAGCTGAGATGAGAATGCATGAATGCAAAATAAGGGTATGGATGTATTAGAGCGCTTCTCAGTTAGTCACATAAGATCTGAAAAATTAAGCGTGATTTGAAAATTTATGCGGAATTTCAAAATTTAAGGTGGGATCCAAACTTTCACATAACATTATATATTCGAGGGAAATCATTTTGCAGCCTCAAACACGAATTTCACTATCTCTCAAACTCCTCACTATCATATTTGATTTATTACTTGTGCTGGTGGTAAATGGCTATAGAGTTCGGAGGGCAAATGTTGTGAGGTTTGGGTTATGGTTGGTGTGGCATTTGGGTTGTGGGGTTTAAGTCATGGTTGGTGTGGCTGTGGAAATTGGGTTATGGTTTTTTATACTAGGAAATTGGGTTATGGTTGGTTTGCCTTTTGAGTTTTGCTTTGCTCCGATTTGAGTCAAATAATATCTCCAAGTACAAAAAGCCCTCTCACCATTCTCATTGCGAGATCTCAACTATCAAAATCGTCATAACTTTCTTGTTTCTAATGCATAACTTTTTTGTGATTGTTGTAATGTTTCGAGCCATTGAAATTTGATGTGTATTTGTTGAATTTGGCTTAAGACTTATAATTGCAACTTGAAAATGAAACTTATTCAAATTGTGTAATATTTTACAAGTTTCATTGCCCAATTCGAAACATTATTTGAAGAAACATTGTCCACTTTAAGAAACAAATGATAAATATGTTACTTAAAATGATAGTCATATTTGACTCATACTTATGTGACAATTTTGTGTTACGTTGCAAAAAATGGAAGTTACATGCGAATAACGTATTTTGTGTTTGTCACATAAGTATGAGTCATATTTGTCACAAAAGTATGAGTCAATTCATGTTTGTCACAAAAGTTACGCGACAAATTTTAAGCGACTTATCTTACGCGACAAAATGTGCATCATATAAGTGTCACTGCGACTATCGTTATTATAATTGTAACTTCGATATTTTTCGTAAGACAAAATAAAGTACAAATATTATTGCTTTGATTTCAAAAAAGTTTCGTGTACAATCTCTATGTCTCCTCAGATTCTGCTACGTGGCAGATGACCACGTGTGACACGTTGATTTGAGTGACATGCGTATGTCATGTTGATTTGAGTGATATACGTATGATTCTTGTTTATTGCGTTAACTATAGTCTTATTGACTTGATCTCATTTTGGCATTGAAGGCTTCTTCACATAGCTTTGGCAGGCGGTACGTTTTGTGTACTTGTTGACTGCACGTGCTGAGATGCTTTGCTTTGGCAGGCGGTGCTTTGTGTGCACTTGTTGAATGTGAGAGTTGAGATAATTTGCTTGCTTTAGCAGGGTGTGCGTTTGTGCACTTGTTGACTGCGCAAGCTGCTTGTTTGATGCGTTTGCGAAGGTCGCGTTGACTTGATCTCGCTTTTTTGTTGAAGATTTCTTTGAGTAGCTTAAGCAGGCTTGAACGTTTTCTGCACTTGCCTTTTACGTAGAGGTTGGTTTCTTAGAGAGCTCTTATTTTATTTTCTTCTTTTGTCCCTCAAGCTTTCTATTTATATAGAGAATCCCTACTGGGTTGCGCTCATTTTATGGGCTTAGTTTCTGGCTCAGTGACCCAACAATCCGTTTACCTTAATAAGCAGATCCAAAATAATTAAATTGAATTAATTCAAAATAATTAGTTCTTAAGGATATTTAATTTTCAACACTTTAATAAAATTTTGGAGATTATGCAACTTTTTTGTTTATGTCGCTTAAGGATATTTCTGGTAGTGCAAAGAGAAGTCTGTTATGCCAATGCCACCGATTGGTTTTAGTGTGGAGTCAGTGTTTTAGATTTTGGGTAATTGAATAAGCACGGGATGAAATAGCATATGAGAGAATCAGTTTGATGATATGCTGTGGCCGAGGTTGTTTGATGATAATTAATTCGATGGTTGGTGCTTTATTATTAAAATGTCGTTTTTATTTGGATGTTATTGTATGTTTGATGCATGCATAAAATCCCATTTAATAAGGGTAAACAACAATGTTTACGTTATCATTTTTCTTATTTGTTTGATCTTTTTCAAAGCACTAAAATCTACAACAATTAAGTGAAGATATATTATTACGGGGTTAAGTTCAAGAGAGATGATATGTTTTTGTAAAACAGAAGGACTCAATCTCAATCGTTGATTTGATTAATTTGATTAATTTGATGGTTGAAATTAAAGTTGGTTTTTATTTTAATATGACAGTTGGCTTTGCAAAAAACACGGGTGATTGGAATTGACGGTAATCAATTTCAACCGTTAGATGAATAGATATCAACGATTGAAATGATGTCCTTCTGTTTCACAAAAACTTGAGTGTCCTTCTCAAACTTAATCGACAGTACATCAACGGTATTTTAAATTCAATATGAATATCCGGAGAAAATCGATAATTTGATCTGAACATTATCGTGAGCCAACGTTATTGATCTGAACTGAATAAATTCCTATGATATCAAAACTGAAAATGTCAAAGAAATTCCTTAATGTCGTATGCCAAATATATGACTTAGAAAGTGAGACAAAATATAAAACTGAAATTATTTAGTCCATGAAACGGTTAAGAAAATGAATTGTTATACTCCCTCTGTCCTGAAATTTTTGATCCACTTGTCTAATATATGTGAGGTATTTTATAATGAAATGGGACAAAAATAATGGGACGGAAGGAGTAGTAAATACTAAGATATAAAAGTTATGATATGCGAATTGATTTATGAATTCATATAGCTGTCTACACATCCAAAGCATAGTAAATTCATGATCATTTCTAACCAATTTGGGATCGGAGCTCAGCTGGGAGCTCGCGACTTAGCTGGAGCCATCAGATGAGCAAGACCCTAAAATCGGGAAAAACTCAAGTGAATTCAATTCAGGCGGGTAAGAGCTTTTACATTTTGATTTCACCTTTTGAAATTACACATTGATTCCACAAAAATTGAAAGTTACATCACAACTCCTTACACATTAATTACAAACAGACCCAAAATCAAATGATCCTGACGCCAAGAAAAAAATGCAGTTTCAGTCATTGATCATATCTGAGTTGGATCAATCCGGCGGCTCTATGATCTCGTGAAACAAAGGCAGATTTGTGGAAGCCCAATTCCTCCAATTATAAATTACAACTCATTCTTGTAACTCAATGTAACAATACAAATGGTTCATTTTTATAACTCAACGCAAACAAAATAGATTTCTGAAAGTCTCAATCTTCAGAGTTGGCAGTCAGATCAACAATTAATGTCATGACGTATACATGTCTTCAAATGGTTTTTGTCGTGCAGAAATCTGATTTGTTAACTTTTACAAGTTTGAGTTTCAATCGAGTATTTATTATTTTAAATATCTCATTCGATTTTGACTATTCTAATTTTGGCGAATTTGAGCAAATTCAAATTTTTATTGAGAATTTTGTGGAACATTATACATAATATAAAAAATATAATAAATGGCTTTCAAATAAACTTAGTAACTACAAATACGTTGAACAAACTACTATAGAGAAACAATTATTTTTTAATAAGACGGGATGACTTAATCTTAATCGTTAATTTGAATTAATCTAGCATCTGAGATTAAATTGATTTTGAATTATAATTGAAATAATTTAACAAAAACATGGGACAGTTAGGGTTTGACAATTATCAATAATAATCGTTTGATATGTATAAATCAACGGTCGAGATGATGTCATTTCGTCTTACAAAAAATGTTTAGTCCTCCTTGATCAATTTCCTATATAT
Source organism: Sedum album (assembly GCA_006409495.1). Classification (NCBI taxonomy): domain Eukaryota; kingdom Viridiplantae; phylum Streptophyta; class Magnoliopsida; order Saxifragales; family Crassulaceae; genus Sedum; species Sedum album. The sequence goes on along the minus strand of QZGG01001082.1, from coordinate 32,529 downwards.
ATATATATAATGGTTGAGTTCAAGATAAACATTAAATATTTATGATAATCCGACGGTTGAGATTAAAGTTTATTTTTATTAAATGAGTGGTTGGATTTGCAAAAAATTATAGCAGTTGAGTTTGATGGTTTTATTTAGGATTAAATCGCTTTCGTTGGATTATTAAAATTAACGACCAAGATCATGTCTTACGGTTTCACATACGTAAATGTCCTCCATGAATTTTACCCTTAATGTAGGGAATATATCATGTGAATCCATCTATTTTGATGGACACGTGAACCCCATTTTGCATCCGTTGATTGTATTTTATCAATGCACGAGATTGCACCATGTCATTGCATTTGTCATGTGGAATGTCGTGTGCAAAATATGTGTAATGACGTGGTGCAAAATATATAAAACTCAATTTGGAATTTGAATATAAAACGCTTTCTATATATATTTTTGAGCATATTTAAAATAGGCTTAAGTTTGATAGAAACAAGTTTTTGTGAGATAGAAGAAAATAATCTCAATCGTTGATTTTGATACTATGATGGTTGATATAAAGTTGAGTTGTTAATAAATGGACTACTTGATTTGCAGAAAACCGGGGCAGTTGAATTTTGCAGTTTTATTTTGAATAAAATATCATATGTTGGATTATTAGTAATCAACGATCAAGATCGTGTGACACGATCTTTCAAATATTTATATGTACTCGTTGAATTCTATGAGACTTGAGAGATTGAATCTCAATCGTTGATTTTTATAATCCGACGGATGAGATTAAAATTAATTTTTAATAAATATACGGTTGGATTTGCAAAAAACATGTCGCAGTTGAATTTGTTGGTTTTTATACATTAAATCTCATATGTTAAATTATTATAAATCACCAAAAAGGATGGATCCATCTATTTTAGTGGTCTTCTGAACCTCACGTTGCATCCGTGAATTGCATTTTATCAATGCACGAAATTGCACCAAGTCATTGCAATTGTCATGTGCAAAATATGTGAGTTGTTCTAGAGTATTTATGAAAAACAATTGATAAATCTACAAAAAAATTCCAGAGTACAAACAAATCAAATAAACTAGTATCATAAATATGTTCATACTCATTCAATTAATATCGAACTAGTTTTGATCAAATATATTCACAAGTGATGTATCAAAAAAATTCGTATGTTGAAAGACAGATGAATAGATACTCCAAGTCTCCAACTACCATTCCTTCCTGGAAATGCTCATAATTTCTCTTAATAACCTCAATTCAGATTCAGACCACAACAACAGCTACAAAAAATGAAAATGGGCATCTCAAAATCTCATCAATCTCTACAACTCACAGTCACACTTGCTTCACTCTTCATCACAATCCCATTCACATCAACAGCATCAGCACAACCCTCAGCATATGATCTTCTCCAAACCTTCAACTTCCCAAAGGGCTTGCTTCCTCAAGGTGTGACAGACTACACTTTAGACAACAGCACTGGTAAATTCTCAGCATCATTCAATGGCAGCTGTGGATTCTCCCTTGAAGGATCTTATCAATTACAGTACAAGTCATCCATCAGAGGAGTTCTGACAAAGGGTATGCTTTCAAATCTTCAGGGTGTGAGTGTGAAGCTCTTGTTTTTCTGGACTGATATTGTGAAAGTGTATAGAAGTGGGGATGAGCTTGAGTTTTCTGTTGGGATTGCTTCAGCTGGTTTCCCTGTTGATAATTTTGAGGAGAGCCCGAGATGTGGGTGTGGGTTGGATTGCGTCGATGGGAGGAAGAGAGGGTTAGGGTTTTCAAGAAACTCCTTTTGAGTTGAATATCTCGGGTTTGGATGCTTATAATGAGTATTTGTATTGCGTCTATCAAATTATCAGTGTGTAAAACTTGCTACTCTTAGGCAAATTAGTAAGGCATTCCTGCTCATCTTTTATAAAATGCAATGCCATTTGAAAACGCTTGATTTTTGATGAGTCATTACATCAAGCTTTGATTCAAGCTACTGGAATGATTTGAGCAGTTCCGAATGAAAGTAAGTTACTCGTATGTATTACAGGTAACCATTAAGAGTTTTGTGGTTCTACGGTCTGTGATAGAACTTGTCAAAGCTGTTGTAATGACAACTTTTGTGAAAATGCGTTAATATGTTTCAAAGGTGTTTTGAATAAATGTAAAGTACTGAAAATAAATGCAGTGGCACGGGTATTTGGCATCCCACTTCGGGATAATGTGTCCGTACGCATGGAGGAGTTATTCCAATGCCAACAAGCAGCAATCCACTAAACCAATGGAAAATGAAGTACAAAATTGCAAGACACCCTCTTCAAGCCCTTCTACTACTAACTCATCTGGATCCGCACTAAGCTCCCCTCAGTGTAGAGCTCCCGTTCTATGGCTTGTCACAACAGCCTATGTTCTCCCGAATGCTGCTTCGTGCTCTATAGTATTCTCCCGAATAGCTAGGACGTGTCCTTTGTAGTGATCTCTCAAAGCACTGGTCTCCTCTCGAACGACTAGAAGATGATCTATGTCAACGGATAAGCTTTTGTGAAACGTTCACCTTCAACAGGTTCTTCGCTCTGCGTGTTTGAGCACTAACTTTCACTCTGATCTCAATGATGTACTCCGATCACTTCACCGTGTATTCCTCTTGGATATCTCTATCAAGCAAGAGGGTTTAATCTGATTGATTGCATTAAATCTCCAACTCCGTGCCATTCCTATTTATATCCCCACAAATCCCTAAAAAATCTCCAACAAATATGTGATAGATAGATATACTTTTTCTAAAAGGTAGGGATTGTGTTTTCAAAATATAGTTGGAGAATATTTGAGTCATATTTCCTTATGACTCCAAGATATTCGTGATCTGCAACATGCTTGACTTCTCGGATATTCTGATCTTCGGGAATATACACCTTCTAATATTGTTGCGAACTTCTTTGGCGCGCATTCAGCTCTTGTTGTAGCATCCTCTGTTGCATCTTCATCTTCCAGTTTTGCATCTATAGTTAGATACTATTCTAACTTTCATCTTACTATTTTTTATATCTATTTTGCTCAAAAACGTATCATACATCAATGGGACTAACAAATTTCGTGCAGCTTAAATTATCTCTGAATTGTTAGAATCGTTCTAACTTCTTGACACAAGTTTTATGATTCTGACTTGCATCAAGGTGCTCCAAACAAATGATTTACTGCGGTGGATTAGTGTTTTATTGTAATTTTGGGTTGACTACGAGTACAGTATATATTACAGAGTATTAAATTTTGAGAGCACAAAGACTGTTTACTCTGACCTGTTTGTTATGATGGGTTCACTAAACCTGGGAGCAAGTAAACCATGTTGATGCTAAATCATTCAAAATTGTGTGAGTTCAAGGGAAGGTTTAATGTTCGTCTTCCTTGAGTGCTTTTAAATTGCACTTGGGTGCAATTACTTGCCATACAATCTTATGTACGCATGAATATTGAAGGCATAACCTGATGGTTGTAGATTTTTATTAATTTTGGGAAAATCGGGCGTATTTTTACTATTTAAAGTAGTCAGTATTCACTAATTATGTTGAAAAAAATTGTAATTAACCCGATTAATGAAGCTAATGAGAAGTATAATGCTAAAAGAAAATAATAAAGTAGAAAATAAAAATTAAAGAAGAAAATAAAGAACATCGTCAAATTTAATGAGATTCGGTTAATGTTACCTACTCGGACACCGCTGCAAACTTCGTGAACTCCAAAACAAAAAGAGAATACATATTTAGGATGATTACAAGGAAAGAAGTTTATCTTAATATTTAGTTATGACAAAAACAACTGATTCACACAATGAGAAATGTGGGACTAACAACTTATGACTATTTATAGTCTTCAACCCAACTACATTCACTTCAAACACCGTTAACGAGACAAGGAGCCATATTAACGAGTCTCCACCTTGGTAACTTCGTTCCTACCAACTAAAAACTCCTTTCAACTTCAAATCAGCAACATTTTACCCAAATTCAACTGTGCAAGATGTTTGTCAAGACAATGTTTAAATTCAACCTTCGTCACCCCTTGGTCTTTATATCTACATGATTTTTTGTGGTGTTAATTTTTAAAAGAGTAACTCCACCTTCGTCGATAGCCTCCCACGCAAAATGATAGCGAATGGTCATATACTTTATATGAGCGTGAAAGACTTGGTTTTCTGCTAAGTAAATAACACTACAACTTTCACAAAACACTTTAACATGTTTCTGACCAACTCTCACATCTTCAAGTTACTCGTTAAGCCAAATAGCTTCTTTTACAACCTCTGTAACTGCCATATACTCTGAATCTGTAGTAGACAAAGTAACTGTAAACTATAACGTAGATCTCCAACTAACTGGTGCCTTAACAAGAGTAAACAAATAACGAGTCGTATACCTTCCCTTATCCAAATCACCCTAGTAAGAATCACAGTTTCCAACTACACTTTGACCAAGATCTTTCTTTGAACACAAGGCCAACATCAATAGTACCTTGAATATACCTCAAAATCCACTTCATAGTCAATCAATGTTCTTTAACAGGATTGTGCATGTATCTGCTTACAATACCAACTGCTTGTAAAAGGTATGACCTTATACACACCATGACATACACCAAGATACCAACTGCACTTACATATGGAACATTAGCCATATATTTCCATTTTGTATCATCCTTAGGAGACAGCTGCTGACTAAGCTTGAAAGAGGAGCAAGATGAGTTCTTACAGGTTTGAATTATAGGTTTTGATGCTCAATCATTCCGAAACATTGTAGCACTTTTTTTCAAATAGTGACTCTAAGTCAAACACAACCTCCCATTTGCTCTTTCTCCGCTTATCTCCATGCCGACTTCTTGGCTTCACCCAAATCTTTCATCTCAAATTTTTGAACCAACTGCAACTTCAACTTTCATTTTCAACTAGACTCTTCGATGCAATCAGCTTACCATCATCATACAACGTGAGACAGATGAAAGCTCCATCTTGTAGCTTACAAAAGTAAACACAATTATCATGTTCACTTCTGATGTAGCTCTGCTTTAACATAAACTGATCAAATCACTTCTACAGCTAGACCTTGCTTCACCAGTATTTGCAGAGCCTTCTCACCAGCATGAGCCAAACGCATATGCCAAATCTTAGTAGCTTTAGCATTCCTTTCTTCATATGAGAGTGTTACAGTTGCACTTCCAATAACTGTACTTCCAAGATAGTAATACTAGTTATTCTCTCGAACACCACTTATTGCCACAAGTGATCCTGAAATATTCTTTAACTTCCCATCTTGCATAACAAATCATGTAGCCTTTAGACTCCGAGACTTCCAATGCATGTCTAGAACACAAGAAATGGTTGTCGCCACTTTAGTTGATCCATCATCACTCCTTAACCGCACGTCATTATTTCTAACACTGCATGGATTGCCATTGCCCATGAACACAACTCTACCATATAGCTCCTCCAAGATTAGGATCATCTACAAGTTTCAAAATGAATACAAAACATTAGAATTTACAATAATGCTATCTAGTACAACTTAATTTATAATGATGCTAGAAATGTTTTACCTGAGTAAGCATCGTTGTTGGTGCACCTGATGCTCAGCATTTTATTCAGTGTTTGTGCATCGGCAGACTCAGAGTTTGGGTTCAAGGGGGAGAGGAATGACTGAGGGTGTGGGGTTCAAGACTACAAGGTGGCTGAGTGGGAGATGGAGCAGCAGGCATAATCGGTGGTGGCACATGAGCTGAACTTAGGGGCTGAGACTGAGGCTGTGATGGTTGTTGCGCTGAACTTAAGGGCTGGGCTTGAGGTTCTGTCGGCATGGGAGCTAATCCTACTGCTTGGGATTGTGGTTGTGTTGCCGATGGAGCTGAACTTAGAGGCTGCTGAGTAGGAGATGGTGCATCAAACTGGGATGGCTTAGGAGGATGAACAGTGGTCCTTTTGACCATAGGTGGAGGTGATTTCCCAATGAAAACTGGTGGACTAGTTGTTGTTTTTAACTGACATCGAGCACTTCGGCGAGGATTGGGTGGTAGTTGAGTAGGGGGTTCAGCTTCAATTGGCGGAGTAGGGACTGGTGGTGTTGGGAGTACTGTTGTTTTGTTTGCAGTTTTTGGAATAGGTGGTTTTGGTGGACATATTTTTTGGGTCCTGGCTGGGTAGGAGGATTTTAGGTCGCTTGGTTTTTGGTGGTGTGGGGTTTAGATTGTTAGGTGCACGTCGGACGCTAGGAGATCGAAGTTGCATCCTCTCCTTGATCTCAGGCAAGGCACGTTTCTTCGGAGGCATCCTGAAAATAGTCAGATTAAAGTAATTAAACTCTAAATACTTGAACAGATCAGAGCACGAAACCCTAAATACTTGAACAGATCAGACAACACAATCAAAACCCTAAATACTTGAACAGATCAGACAACACAATCGAAACCCTAAATACTTGAACAGATCAGACAACACAATCAAAACCCTAAATACTTGAACAGATCAGACAACACAATCAAAACCCTAAATACTTGAACAGATCAGACAACACAAGCAACACAATCGAAACCCTAAATCGTTTACCTGAAGTTCAACAGATCAGAGCACGAAGAACCCTAATTCGTTTGGTGTCGGCGGCGCTGAGAGTTATGGAAGAGTGATGAGAATAGAAAGTCGATGTGTTAGAGTTTGGGTGAAATCAACCTCGTGTTTCGACCTCCCTCGGATTATCAATTTGGACCGCACGATTAATTTTTTACTTCGTAATCGGACGGTTCTTCGTGCGACAAAAATTTACACGTGGTTCCCTCCAATAGATTGATAGTCCCGCTTAAAGATTTCACATCTTATGTGACTTACATATTCTGAGTGAGTCACATAGGTTACTTTCTGTAAATATGATAAATTACTTATGCGACAAACTTACATCAATGCCAGTCACAAGAGTTTAATACAATTTTAGAACAAGCTGATGACCGTGGGTTTGTTCCCCCTGTTATCAAATTACATGAAAGTAAAATGTGTTGATCATCCATGTCTTGATTACATACGAAACAACATAAATATTTCGACACATCAAAGTTTCATTTGTATTACACATATTCATCCATGTCTTGATCATCCATGCCTTCTTCTTCAACCTCTTCAAATTATGAAATGAAATGAAATGAGATACCAAAAATGAGATACCAAATTATGAAATGAAACAAGCTAATCATTGTCCCTTAAATTTACAAGCTTTCAAACACACACATAACCAAAGCTAGCATACACTACACGGCGCACAAATTAAATGAGAAATTCATTACATTAAAACAACATAACTTAAAATGATCCATACCTAATTGAAGAACGTGTCAAGCAAAATCCATGGGTAAATCGTCGGATTTGTGAAATGGGTTGAAGGAGCGCCTTAGAGAAGAAGAGTGAAATGGAGGAGAGCTTCCGATTGAAGATTGGTTCTGAGATAGCGTAGTTATTATGAACTTAAACTTATGCGACTTACATATATCAATGTCCGTCGCTTAAGACAAAAAGTTGTTGAACCAATTTAATTGTGTTTGAAACGGATCGTACAAAAGTAATAACTTCGTCAGCGTTTTAAAGTTTGCGTACGTGGCAATTTGAAAATAGACTTAAGCGACAAACTATGGGCTGTCTCTTAGATATTTGTCGCGTTAGATCTCTTAAGCGACACACTTATGCTTGTCGCATATCGCCAGTCACATAAGATACCTTAAGCGACTGGCTATGTGTGTCAGTCAGTAAAGATAACTTATGCGACAAATGCTTATGTGACTTCATCAACATATGTCCTTTAAGCCATTTTCTGGAGTCCTATTATATCGCGGGCGTAAGCTAGTTGATCATTTTAGTTTCGTGGAGAAGAAGCTCCAAGACTGTACTCATGGTTGGGCCAAAAATTTCTTTCCATGGGAGGCCGTAGCGAGTTTATTAAGTTAGTTCTCAGTGCAATGAGTATCAATGCTACAATGAGCCTTCCAGTCCCTTTGTCAACGATTTCCCATTTAATGTCCCTAATTTTGTCCTCTCCTTGGGATAGGGGTAATGAAAAATGGCATCATTGGATAGTTGGGAGAGGCTTTGTTGTGAGAAAAAGTTTGGGGGTCTTGATGGCAGTTCCCAAAGCAGAGCATTCGATTTTTGCATATGTTGTGTATTTCTGACTCTAAAGATGTATTTTGGTTTAAACATTGCGTCCATCTTGAAATGAATCTGTGAATGATCTCTTTTTTAAAGGAGAATGGACTTCTGAGATATAGCGCAATCTAGAAGGTATTTTTGAACGTCTCCGAACCAACAATTCAGGTTCCCTTCTTCGAGATTGGTTGCATGGTGATCATCATAATTTTATTTGGGTACGTAGCTTTTCTCATTTTTGATGACGTGTCCAAATTGTGTGGGGTGATTCGCAACTCTAACGATAGGTTTATTCTGGTCGTGAAGAATGAATTTACAATTTCTAGGCATCTTCAGGAAAGGGCTAATTTCCTTGAAGAAGTTCATGTTATTCTTGATAAGGAGCATATCGTTGTCAACTCCATTCAATAGTGCACCCTTGTTTTTGGAGTCTCAGCAGTCCATAGATATCCACTTCTAGAGAAGACGTCTTCTTAACTTGTTTGGAAATGTGTTTGTTCAACGCATCGCCCCTACTTAAAAATCTTTCCGCCATATTACTCTTGTTTGCACTCTTCCGATATGCATTTTTTCGTATGTTGATGACCTCCCCCCATGGCTGCCAAGTGCAGCATTCGTGCCGATGCAATAGGCCTAGCATCCAATGCATCAGCTCCTTTATTGATCTCATTCTCTATATATGATGATCAGGTTCTTGCTACACCTTCATATATCTCAATATTAGATATTACGATGATAGTTTTATTGATCTCTTTTATTTTTTGTCTTCAGTTATTGTAGAACTTGTTCGGTGTTATTAGATCGAGTTTTATAATCGATTGGCACTTCAGGGTGTATTTTATTTTCAGGGTTGATATTGATTTATCTAAGTAGACCCCTTGATGTATACACAACGATCCATGTTTTTTGGATCAACTTATTAATAAAATTAATGGTACAGTCCAGCTTAATTAAAAAAATTGTCTTACATTAAATTAATGGACATATAAGTATTTTCAAGATCGTGAGACACGATCTCGTTCATTGATTAATAATTCAATGAATAAGATTTAATTCAAAATAATACCGTCTAATCCAACCGTCCTTTTTTTACAAATTCAACCATCGTTTTACTTAAATCACAACCGTGAGAATATCAAAATTAATATTGAAATTAATTATTTTTCATCCCAAAAAATTTATGATTTTTTATGATTTTTGGTAAATTGCCAAGCATATATCTAACCAATCTCCAGTTCGACCCAAAAGCCGGTTTACAGGTCATGGTTCAAAATTCAATATATACTTAGCAATTCTTACTCCACTAGTCGATATAGGACAACTTAACTTATCAAACTGATTCTCTTTATTATTCAACATTTAACCCTTACATGCACGGAGGAAAGCTCTTTTGAGACCCTTACTATTGGGTGAGACCCTGAGACCCCTATTATGGCTGTTGGTTGCATTTGCTTTTGCGGTCCGGATTGGGATTGTGCCACGTGGAGGTGAGAGAACAAAAGCAGCAATTTCTCTCACCTCCGATATCGAATTTCTCTCACCTCCACGTGGCACAATCCGGACCCCAAAAGCAAATGCAACTAACGGCCATGATGATGTCTCAGGGTCTCACCCAATAGTAAGAGTCTCAAAAGAGACCACCTCTACATGCACGAGCCTCTTGTTTAGCTTTTAGATGTTGATGAATGGATGAGCATCATGAGACTACATATAGAGAATAGATGACAGTTGCACCTTATTTTACTATTTTATAGCAATGAACATACTAACTAAATTGTTCCAACATGTGCTTTACCGAAACTTAGGGCCTAGATAAGTTAGATTAAGGATGAATGAGTTGTTAAACTCCTTCAAATGCTTCATAATACAACCAAGAAATGGACCCCTAGCCTGTATTAATGGAAGTCTGTTTATGAAAGGAAAAACATTAACTTTTTAAACATTCCATTAAACATGAAAATGACATCCTGGCATGTCCTTTTAGCAAAACATAATGTGACCCAACTGCAAATGCAATTTATTATTAAATAAATATAAATAAATATTGGGTTAAGTTTTAGGTAGACATTAAATATTTATAAGACGGAGGACAAAATCTCACCCGTTGATTTGATTAATCTGACGGGTGAGATTAAAATTGATTTTTATTAAAGTTGGCAGTTGAATTTGCGAAAAATAAGGGGCGGTTGGATTTAGAGGTTTTTTATTTTAAATTTCATTCGTTGGATGATTAGAAATCAACGGTTGAGATCATATCCAACGGTTTCACAACTCCTTCATCTTTATCCAATAAACCTTTATCCAAAAATACTAATTTGTGTCTACAAAATTATCAAACGTGTTTTCAACAACTATAAATTCATCATGTAATCGATATTTTAAAAATAACATAAAATCATTTTAATATATGAAATTGAGAAATTGTGTGGGTCCCACTGAAACTCTTTGTATTTCCATCATCACTACAGAAAGCATCAGAAAACCGGTCGTCTCTCTCTTCCTCGCTTTTCCAATCCCGATCTTCATTTTCTCAACTCAAGCCATACCCACCACTTAATAACTTTCAGCAATCAACTTCATAAGTTATTTTCATCCGATCGACCACAAAGATTCAATCTTTACGATACATAGACTTCTCTTTCCATTTGGTAATCCCTTTGTGTATTTGAATTTGATTGTCTCTTTTACTAATCAATGTTTACGATCTTAGGGTTTATTTAAGGTTCTATGAATGAATGAAGTTCTATTGGTGTGTATCTGAAGAATGAAGCATTTGACTTTGTAATCTGATTTTGATGTTTTCTACAAAATGGGTTTCCTTAATTTCAGGAATTTATTATTATGGATTGCTTGTGAATTGAGGAGTTGCATCTTGATGTATAATTGTTGTATCTGTTTGTGTTATACATAAAGGGGTTGGACTTTTAATGAGGCCTTACTCATTGCGATGCTTTAAATATGGATTCATTTGGTGATTGGAGAGCTGGAGGATCTAAGAAGAGCCATAATTATGCATCTGAAATAGGTCCTGAAGGCATTTTTTCTTGAAGCAATCGTGCCGGGAAGAGACCTCTTCCTAGTTCGCAAGAAACATGGATAAGAAATTTACTTCCAATCAAAAGCAATCAAGCAGAACGATTTATGGAGAGTTGAGGAACGATGGTTATTTGGGGGTTCTGTAAACTTGAAGAAAGGACGGATCGTAATTTGTGTTGAAGCTTCTTCTCGGAAGCTTGGCGTTTGTCGGAGAACGCACATGAACCTAGAATCTGGTTAACCAGAAGAATCTGCAGCAAAATCCAACGTGGTAACTTAAATGGTTTTTTAGCGCAAGAGAGCTCAGTTGCGGGTAAAACTAAGACGGGATCGGGGGAAATGAGCCAATGAAGTATTTTCCGCGTCAGTGCCTGTAAGGATTAGCTCTAGTCCTCAGAACAATTCGTATTCCACTACAGTTTATGCAGAAGCTAGACAAAGTTTTACCAACACGGAGCAAAGCGAAGCTTCTACTAGTGTTGAAAAATCGGTTGAAAGTGGCGAGTTAAGTGAGTTACCAGAAAGCAGAAAATCGAGTGCTGATAGGGAAAGTAGTGACAGTGACATTAGCGATGAAATTAGTATCAGAAGATTAAGCAGTGCAATGTATAAGCCCCACAAAGCTAATGATTCAAGATGGGAGGCAATAAAAATGGCAAGAGCTCGTTATGGTGTTTTGGGATTAAAGCACTTCAGGCTGCGTAAACAAATTGGGTCAGGGATATAGGCGTTGTGTACTTGTCAGATCTGTGCGGGACAAAAAGTTATTTTGCAATGAAGGTCATGGATAAAGAAGCTTTAGTTAATAAGAGGAAGCTGATAAGGTCTCAAACCGAACGTGAAATACTGCAGTCCTTGGATCATCCGTTTCTTCCAACATTATACTCTCACTTTGAGACAGAGAAGTTTACTTTCCTGGTCATGGAATATTGCCCCGGAGGAGATTTGCATGTTTTGAGGCAACGGCAACCGGGAAGGTATTTTCCTGAGGATGCGGCAAGGTAAGCTTCTCTTTCAGTTCAGTTGATTTTTTCAACAAAGTAACCAAAATAAGCGCTTCAATATGTGATTTGATATGCGCTGGGTCTGATTCTGATTTGTCTCTTACAAATGTTCTTTGTTAGTATTTACTGAGAAAGCCCATGATACAGAAGCTAAGGCTCTTGTTGTATGTGCAGGTTTTACGCAGCTGAAGTGCTTCTTGCTCTGGAATATCTGCACATGCTCGGAATCGTATACAGGGATCTGAAGCCGGAGAATGTGTTAGTAAGGGAAGATGGACACATTATGCTTTCAGATTTTGATCTTTCCCTCAGAAGTGTCGTTTGCCCGACTATGGTCAAGTCATCAAACACAAACTTGGTATCAAAAAAATCCTCGCTACCTGATTGTATGATCCAACCATCTTGCATTCAACCCGCGTGCTTCACTCCGCGTTTCTTTTCTAGAAAACCCATGAAGGAAAAGAAGTTGAAGCAAAAAAATGATATACACAACCAGATGAGTCGACTTCCGGAGCTATTGGCCGAACCAACCAGCGCTAGATCCATGTCATTTGTGGGCACCCACGAGTATTTAGCTCCAGAAATAATCAAAGGAGAGGGGCATGGGAGTGCAGTGGATTGGTGGACTTTAGGAATATTTCTATATGAATTACTATTTGGAAGAACGCCTTTCAGGGGTCAAGGTAACAAAGCAACACTTTACAATGTTGTTGGACAACCACTAAAATTTCCAGAGTCACCGAACGTAAGCTTTGCTGCTAGAGACTTGATAAGAGGATTGCTGGTGAAGGAGCCTCAGCATCGGCTGGCTTACAGACGTGGAGCAACAGAAGTGAAACAACACCCGTTCTTTCAAAATGTGAATTGGGCATTGATTCGTTGCACAAATCCTCCAGATATCCCAGAGCCTGTAAATATAGATGACTCTTTTGAGCCTCCTTCGAGTGCTGTTGAAACTGCGTCTGCTACAGGGGTTGACGTGAAACCTTCTGGTAATTATTTGGAGATTGATTTCTTTTGACTCTTTTCTGAATTCCTCAGAAATGCAATTTTCAGGTAACAATGTGTCGAAAACGTAATTTTTTATACATGTCTAAAAAGTAGTTGGCTCAATGTTTTCCAATGTGTAAATCATCAACTTGAAGACTTTATTGCAAATTCTTTTAAGACGCTGAGACATTGATTTTCCTTAGTATCTCCCTTGGGATTGTTTTGTAACAACTAACAAGACATTTATTGGGCATTCATAGATCGATAATTGTAATATATGATTCATAAAGAAGAAGATCACGGATCAGATAAGACAACTATAAACGTGTGAAATTGTGGTACATTATTTCACCTATTTCTTTTTAGTATTTATTACCAAAAATCATCATTATTAAACAAGAATATTGATTAAATAATGATTTTATTTAAATAATAATTAGTACAATATTTATTATTAAAATATGAATACAAAATCAAAAAAAAAAAAATTCAAAGAAAAGAGTTTCAAAAAGAAAAATGTACAGGAGTTAGGATCTAGGGAGACATGAATATTTTGTGAGATATGAAGACGCAATTTTAGCAGTCGATTTGATTAATTAGACGGTTGAAGTTAAAGTTGGTTTTTAATTAATTAGATGATGGAGCATTTTTATATGATCCATCAAAACACAAAATTCCATAATTTAAATACATTATTTCATGTTTTGTTTCACATTCTGAGTGTGATTCATGTTATAGATGTACAAGATTATTTTGCCTTATTTGGATATAATACAAGACATTTGAGATGTAGAATCAAAAACGCAAGCAAAAGACCTAAAAAATCTGAATACTTGGTGATATAAAATTTATGGATGCGGAGGGTATTGAATTTTAGATAAATCTTCAGCCTCCGCGGCAGTGCCAAAAATAGCAAATTGCATTAAACTTTAACCTTGGAAATGAGAATCAATAATGCACCTCGAGCTACAAAAGAAGGTGACGAGCTTTTATGGAATATGATGAAAATGCATATAAAAGGAGGAAAGGAAGACACCAAAATCAGCCATCATTTGGCCATTGTTTTGGCTATCTTTTCACGCGCTTTGTACACCATTTTCAACCATTTTGGAGCTCAATCGCAAGCTTGAAGATTCTGGATTTTTGAAGATAAAGTCATGTCATTCTAAAGCCATAGTGACAACGGAGGAAGATAAAGAAGACCTCATCTTCATCATCAAAATTTGTGACACATTTATTACTTACAAACTCACCCAATTTGGGGAGTTGTTTGTGAACATATGTTGATGATTATTATTATTTCATGATTATTTTCTGTGAATTTTATTACAATTTTTTGATGCAAATTACATGCTTGAATATTTGTTTAGCGTAGCCTAGCATATAACTATATTAACATGTCTTGTATGATGCTTGTTTGATTTCATTCTAAAAGCCTAACGGTGTAGTTATTGTGTTATTTATTCAAACTATTATCATTCGTCTTGAAAACTTATTGGTTAATAGAAGATAAGGATTTTATAAAATTATTTGCATATTATCTTAGCGGATGCATGTGTGTTGTGTCTCTAGCGGGAACAACTAAATAAATTCACATGATTTTAACATGGTAATAATTATTTTATGTTGCAAGCAACTCCTTAAATTGGTGTGTGGATAATTATATTTTATTTGTTACTTGATACACACACAAAAAGCAAATCAACCCCCCTTAAGGAATTTTATCAGAATATTTTTACTTCAGGCTTAAATTGCTCTCTCTTGGGTTCGATCGTACTTGTCTCTTGGTAGCTTGTAGGAATTATTATAAATTTAAGTTAGAGACACTCGACGACGTGCTCGTCAAACTTTGATGCCGTTGTCGGGGAGAGCTAATCTAGGATAGAGTATTATTTTTCTGTTTTTTCTGCTCTACAAGATGTCTAATGCAGGAGATATGAACGAAAATGATAGCCAAACTGGTGGAGGAAATCAAGAATAATTTGCCAACGAGAAATTCATATGGACAAGGATTAATAATGAAGAAGCTCTCAATGCCGATGATTCGTGAGCAACCATGGTGCATAAGTCTCAACCCCGACGAGGATATATTAAATTGTCGGTTGTTCATCTCTACCTAAATTTGGAGGATTACCGGGAGAAAATATAATGTAACACTTGCATGAATTCACGAGAATTTCCCAAATATTTAAACCACATGTCGCGTCGGAAGAAGGGTTCAAGTTAAAATTATTTTCCTAAAGTTTAACTAACCTTGCAAAAAATTGGTTATTGTCTTTGCCTTTAGGTAGTATTCGTACATGAGATCAAATGAAAAGAAAATTCTTTGATAAATACTAGGGTTTTTTTCCGAAAACACCCGTCCAACTTTAAAAAAAAACAACCACCCATGAATTCAAATTTTATTTAGAGCAACCACCCCATCACTGTTCGTTAACTATTCCAATAAATTTAATTGTTAACTTAGTTGACTCTCATTAATTCATCGTTATATAGACAAATAATCCCTAATTAACCTTTAAAATTAAATTAAACCCTTAAATTAAATTAATCAATAAACGAAACTAATCAAAATCAAAATTATATAGTTTAATAATCCTAAATAATAATTTAATTGACCCTTAAAATTAAATTACCTTCAAGCTAAATAAATCTTTAATTTAAATTAAACCTTAAACTTAATTAACCGTTAAACTAAATTTAACCTAAAATAAACTAACTCCAAATCATAATTATAAATTTAAATAATCCTAATTAATTATTCAACTGATCTTTAAAATTCAATTAAAATTACCATTGAACGAAAGTAATCTCCACACTAAAATAACTCCAAACCATATTTATAAAATAAATAATTTGAATAAATATTTAGGATTATTTATTTAAATTATGGGATTTTGCGTTTTGATGGATCCTATAAATACGCTCCATCAAACCACGCCACACTTATCCTTGTTCGCCCCGAACAAAGAAAATGTTCAAGACATAAAAACATTCACATCATTAATTTCAAAGACTAAACACCAAATTTAATCATCATATGCACGCTAATTATTTTATCAGTTCATGCTCACATTCTACTTAAAAAATGATCAACAAGAGACTCAAATAATACATGTTACCTTTGAGTTTTATATTTTCAACTAAATTATTTGGACATAGTCTCTTCAGACTCTTGACCTCGTTCTCGGACTCAAGGTATTAGTAAATTTTCCGCATTGAATTGCTTTAGTTGATTTTTCATATTTTCTCCAAATACTTTCAAGGGGGAACTTACCTTCCTAACCCTCGGCATTTGTAAAAAATATTTGTCAACTTAGTGTGCCGGCTCCACAAATTCTCAGCGCGTAATAATATTTTTTCCTTTGAACCTTCGAATGTGTGTCAAGTCCCTCTAAGAGACTAAGACTTTTTATATCAACTCCTTATTTTGAAACAATTCAACTAAAAATAGTAGTATACATCAAGTCACTTGCATCACAATTTTTTTTGAATATATGTGAAACATAAATATCAAAATTTAATAGAGTAGAATATCATAAAAATTCAGCATTTCATCATCATGCAACATATTTCATACCCACAACTCATGCAATATAAAATACGTGCTCTCAAAATGACTCAATGCATGCTAAAAAAACAAAACGTGCTGACACAACAAACTAACACTTTCACCCCACACTTGAACTGAACTGTGTCCCCACGGTACAACTCTAGCATTAAGATGGGACACATACACAACTCAAGGTGAAAAATAAAAAATACATGTGAAAATGTGTTAAAAACAACTAATTAATTGAACTGGGTTACGTCCCAATAATTGCATTTGTTTAAAGTGGTTGCCTCGACGGTACCTTGTTAGTTTTGGATATTTGATTCGCCTAAGGGTCTGCTTTTCTCGAGAAGCCTTGTTCAAATGATAAACTACCATATTTTTGATATTTTTCCCATTTATGACCGGTAGTGGTTCACCTTTGCCTATGAAAATATTCGAAAATGGCTTCAATTCAATCTTAGGAACATCCAGTGCATCTTCTCCATAAGCACATTTAAATCTTCCACCGCATAAATTAATGGTTTTTGTGATATCCACCATGCTCGACAACTCCAAAAGCTCTTGATCCATTTCTAGACTTATCCGAGCCATTTCTATCTGCATTGGAAATGGAAAACGGTTAGAAATTTGCGAAATTGAATCCCCATTAATCTTTGAAATATTTCCCAAATCGCTTTCTTTTTGCTCGTTCTCAACTCTTCCATCACTAGCTAGTACAACAACACTTTTAATACTCTTAGGATTTGGAATTGTCTCTGATGGAAGCTTTTCTTTATCATCTTTGAGTTCCCCCACGGAAGCGGCAAGTTGTGTCATTTGCCTAGTTAAATCTTGTTGTGCGCAATCGTTTTTATTTGATTAGCCACTACGTCCTTCACCTCATCTTCTAGCGATTTGCGCGTGTTCCTTTGGTTGTAATTCTCTCTTGGTGGGTAATTTTCATTCGAGTTAAACCTTTCATGTTGTTGAATGGGCGGATGGTATGGTGTTTGTTGATGAATTTGTTCTTGATATACCATCATCATTCTCATCATCTCCTTAAGCTCCTTTTAGTCACTAGCCATTTGATTGGTGCTTGAATACACTTGTGGGACATTTTTGGCTTGAGTAATATCATCTCTTCTATAGTTTTCTCTCTAAATCGTGCGCTCTCCGCGATTTCCATGATTAACTCTCGCACCTCCCATGGTGGCAAGCTGAAAGCTGTGTGACGAGCACGTCGTTGAGTGCTGCAAATTTATCCCGACTCTCCTTACTAGTATAGTATCGGCAAGCTGGGGTCGAATCCACAGGGAACGGTGGAAGTCTCTTCTCAATCTACAAACTAAGAATTGGGGTTGTGAGTAAATGGTACGAAGAAAAGACAGAAACTGGTGCGCAAATACTACTGGCGCACAAACAGACAGCAAGTGAAAAAGATGTAATTAACTATGCAAGAGATGATCTCGGTTCAGATTTATCACTATGAATTTCTATGTTTATCCTCGGTCACTAATGATACATGACATATTGTTCACGTAGGTTAAGGTCCTGTCACAGCTTAATAACCTACACATACATTCCGGTCAAGGTCCGTATGATATTATTACTCAATCTAGTCTAGTCAATAACGAATCCGGTCAAGGTAGTTAATGCCTATTCTAGTGTTACTCCTATCATTCACAGTCACGTACTTCTGATAGTTTAACTATAGATAAAAGATTCTACAACTAAGTCTGCGGTGCAAGGCTTCGCTTAATTGTCTAACCTAATTATCATGCAATTGAGTTCGGAATAATAATACTAAACTTAATCATGCAAATTAAGAACAAGACCTCAAAACATATTATTCATAGATCAAAACCCAAACCGAGTTCAGTGAGTTTAGCTACTCATACTGAATGAATACATCTCAAGTATAATTAAATAACAACTAAATAACAAGACAAATCTGTAGTGTAGCGTCGGCAGTCTCGCGTGACAGCTTGCGCGCACGGCCGGATCGGAGTTCTGCTCTGAGCCGTCTGGTCTCTTCTGCGTGCATATGGTGTGATCTCCAGAAATCTTTGTATTTATAGCCTTGCCTCCTAGGGTTTCCACGAATATTTAGGCAAGGATATCTGTAGGAAATCATCTATATCTCTAAGAATCAGCTTAGGAAATATTAAATCTCCAAAACTGAACTTAGAAATATTTCTCGCGCGTGATGACGTCATCGACCCGAATATCTCGCTATCTGCTGACGTCACCGCCTTGCTGTCTGCTGCGCGTTCTTCACTCGCGCGCCATGTTGCTCGCGCGCCAGTGGCCATTTGTTGGTTGTCTTTGCCTTGTTATCTTTTTGCACGAGATTCAGCCTCCTTGTTGCGTTTTTGTTCTAACTCTTCTTTAAGACCTGAAATACAAAACTACACCAAAAGCGTAATCTTATACCATAATATGTTAGAATAAAAGCAGTGTAAAGGACATAAAATAGCGTACAACTGCACTCTATCAAATCCCCCACACTTACTCTTGTTCGTCCCTGAACAAGTCGGCTTCCTTACCTCTTGTGTAATGCACGCGTGAATGTTGGACTTACTGCGCCACCTGTCTGCGCCACTCTCACAACCTGCGCACTTGTGATCATACAACACAAAACTGACTTATGTAATTAATCCAAACCTTGTGTTACCTCTCTTGTGGAATGCATATCAATTCGGATGATTGGGAGATAGTCCTTTTTAAGCACCGGTCACCGAATTCTTCTTGAGTTGCGATTGCATGGTTATTCGTGTTCGCTTTCTCTGGTACGTGATTGATCCGCGTCTTAGGGTTTCTGAGCTTACGTCTTTGACGCTTCACTTTAGTTCACGGACAGATTGATAACCTTTGTTGCACAAATTTCTTCTTTTCATTGTTTCGGCCTTTTGAGCTTTAACTTTGAATTGAATATTTCTGGTCCGGATCTTAATTCTTCCCTAGAACGTTTTCCAATCATGGCCTTCGGATAACAGCTATGGAACCACGCCCCGCTCTCGCTTCTGATCAGTCGCGCGCAAGTCAGGCCACGCGTTTGCAACCGCGCGCCCCTTCCTGAGCAACTAACTTCCACGAAGACGGTCTGTTTTCCCGTCTCGTCACGCTGGTAGGGTTTCGCCTTCGGCATCTGCGTGACTGAGCTTGCTCTTATTCCTTTGACCGCGAAGTACCAACCTCCACGAATACTCATAACCATGCAACCGATCCTCAAGCTTCGTTCGATCGACTGCTTTCTAGGACTTTTCTATCAACTCCACATCCCTCGTTATTCCACTCAAGAGATACACAAAATTTGAAAAAATTACCAAAAATCAGAATATGTCATATAAGCACAAAATACCTCAGGTGCGCGAGTGCGCAAACAGGTCGCGCACGCCAATGCTTCTCGCGCGCAGTTACCTCTTGAGATGTGTTCATATTCGGTTTGGTTAAACGGAACTAAAAAAACGAAAAATTTATCCTAAAAAACGAAAAAGATTCCTACTCCTAAGATAGTGTACTACTGCCCCCCCACACTTAAACAAAAACGTGTCCTCACGTTATGCACAAGTAGGAAAGAAAACAATAGTAATGCATGCACATATAATCATTTTGCACCAATCACAGTTTGTAATATTGCCACCCACCGAGTCAATTAAAACACCGATTAAAATTCAAGCACCGAATAAAAACATGTGTTTTAAAACAGCAATACAAATCATCCGCCGAAAAGTTCATTACACCGATCATAAAAATATTTAAAACGAAGTAGAAAACGACCGGGAGAGTTCTTCAATTGGGTCTTCGCCCTGCAGTGCATACTCCTCTGGGATCGGGTCCCCTGCGTGCCAGCCTCTCGGTGGCGTCAAATCCAAATTAGCACCCTGTGGTGCCACATACTCCATAACGCGCTGAGCGTTGAACACCCAGCGCTGATCAACCAAACCTGTGCGCTACTCCCTTGCGCGCTGGACTCTGCTCGCGCATCTCTGATCGGCGCCTGTTCCTTCTCGGCGCCACTGGCTCTGGCGCCATTACCTCTGGCGCAGCTCTGATGTTCTCTAGTCCGCGCCTGTAGTTCCAATACGCGGTTCCATCCGCGCGTATTTTGATTCCCTTGTACAGGCGCATCTTCTGGCGCGTCAGGTACTCCGCCCGCACAAGTGTGCTCCTCCAGCCAGGGCTGCATATGCAACGCACGTAGAAAGTGCGTGATCAAGCCTCCACACAGCAGCGGGCCCTTCATGCTCACCGATTCCCAGTAGCTGGTGAGCAAGCGCGTGTAGCGCACCTTCTTCCCGTAATAGAGACCCTTGAGGATCTCCATGTCCAGTATTCCGGGCCGCTGTGATCCATTGTAGCGGCCAATGATGGAGTGGGAGATGAGCCTCTGAAGATAGAACATCTTCGGATCTAGCAGTTCAGTGCCGAGGCTCCTTCCTCCGGCATATGGTTTGCTGCCGTCAGTCCAGTCGTCCCAGGCTTCCTGGTCCGTGTGCTCATCTACTTGCGCGCCAGGCATGCGCGCGAGTCCCATGACTGCGCCGAACTGGGATGGCGTGGCCTCGTAGTACACGCCCCTGTGGCGGTACCGAATCCGATCAGCTAAACCCTCATACGACGCGAGGAACTCCAGTGTATCCTCCACGTCCGTGTCCGAGGATAGCTCCATAAACGATCCCCATCCAGTTGCGGTGAAAGCCGCATGCACTTCTTCGTAGAGCCCCATCTCGCGGAGGAACTCTTCATCAACAAATACCGTAGGCAACACTTCACACCTACTGTACATTCTGTGTTTGATCTCAAAATCCAACTTCTCCGATTGATCCACACAGATAGACATTATACGCAGCAAAGAAAATACCCACAAATATCAAACTGGCGCGCGTGTCCTGTCACGCGCGTGCACGAGCAGATCTAGATCTAGAAATCTTACTGGACAATTGGTACACCAAAACTGATCCAATTATGCTGAAATTTGAACAGTGGGTTACCTGCACCGAGATCTACGTTCTGTTGAAATTCACGAAATTCTGGTTGTGTGCGGCGCGGCGCGGCGCAGGCGGCGGTCGGCGGTGGCGTGGTGGTTTGGGTTTTTGTGTTAGTGAGATAAGTTGAAAATGAAAGTGACACAAAATACCCACATCATATTTATAGCACAAAAAGCCCACATGCATGCATGGCCCAAAACTACATGGGCCCAAACTAAAACTAAACCTAAAACTAAAACTAAACAAAACTAAAACTAAACTAAACACACAAAACAAATGAAATAAACTAAGTTAAGTTTGTCGGAGTACCTTCCGACGAGTGCTTTGTTTAACGTCGTTAGCTCGACGCAAATGTGCACTCATAGCGCACGGTTTACCTCCCCCACACTTGAATATTTGCCTCCTTCCGTATCATCATCTTTTCTGCATGGCAAAAATTCAAGTGGGTTAATATCAGAATAAGAGAGTAATCAATATGATCGGAGGGTAAAGAGATAGAAAACGCGAAGTCTCGCGTATTAGGTCTTGATGCTGCGCTAGTCTGTGTGCCTTGCGCGTTTCTGAGTTGCGCAGCCCTATTCTGCATGATCATCCTGCGTCCAGATCTGCGTTCCTATGCTGTTCCCAAGTGTCTTGTCGCTCTCGGCTTCGCTCTCTGCGCCTCTTATCTGGTGGCTTACTCTTTATATTCTGGCGCGCCAAAGGCATATTCTTCTGACTGGCGCGCATCATCCAGAATAACTTGGTATGGTGCTTCGTTGTCCAATCATTCACCAATGGTTCCTCCGATAACTTGATTCTATTGATGACATCTAATCTGAGTATGTGCTTCTTGTCTTGTAGTGTCACCATACCTTTCCCGACATCAATGCACAACTTGCGCGGTCCTCATGAAATGGTCGGCCCAGCAATACTGATTCTCTTGCTTCCGTATTCGGTTTTTCATGTCAACTACATAGAAATCTGCTGAGGAACTTGAGTTTGCCGACATGGGTCAAGACATCTACTATTTTCCCTTTTGCTTCGGTCCGTGAGTTTGTCCGCAAGTAACAATGCAATTCCGTTGGCTCTAGAGGTCCCATTGACGATGCTGAATACAGTGAATATGGCAGCAAATTAACCGATGCCTAAGTCTAACATACACTCGCTAACCAGGGTTTCTCCAATAAAGCACGGAATAGTAAAGGTTCCCGGATCAGCAAGTTTTTCTGGTAAATCTGGAGCTAAGCATATCTTCAAGCTTGCTTGGAAATCATTCAGCATAGTACCTTCCTTCTGCTCTGGTGGGTCAGGGTTGGTGCGTGAAAACCGAGTGCAACAATATTTCTGCATTCTGTTCCTCTGCTGCGCCATCAGTCCGCGCGTATCAAACTGGCGCGCTGATGTGTTCTGGTGGTGGCGTCCATCTGAACCATGTTGATACTTCCCTTTGGGTTCTGATGACCTGAGAGGGCAGATTACCATCACTAGCCTTCAGTTCATTTACAGTGGTGGCGATCTGAGTGAGCTGGTTCTCGATCAGTTTAAACCTCTTTCGTTCTGTTCTTCATTCCGCCGTACTGTCTCAGCCAACTGACTCACTATCTCTTCCAATGACTTCTTGGGTGGTTGAGCATTCAGCGTTTGTCCTTCAGTGCGTCGTGTGGTGGGTTGTAGGAAGGCACTGGCGCGTAAGGTCGTGCGCCAGTGGGAGCATTAGGTTGCGCGCGCCAGTCAGCGCGCGCCTCTGAAAATTCTGGTCGTTCTTCAACTAACCCATTCTCTGCCAATCCAAACCTAGGCTGTCCTTGCCTAGCTTGTCCATTGTTCCATCCTCCTACTGCATTAACATCTGCGTGTTCTTCGAATAGGGAGGGGCATGCGTCAGTCAGATGGTCTGTGGCGTGACAGAATTCACACGCTCTTGCTTCGAACGCTTTGTTTCAACATTAGCTTCTGCATCAATATCCTTTAATTCTTTAATCTCACCAGTGACATCCACTTGATGCAGAGATCTAGTACGGTTGTTTTCCAAGGAAACCTGATATCTCACTTGATCGGCTGTGTCCTCTATTAGTTTCCAAACATCCTCCGGGTTACATATTTCTCACGTTGCCTCCTGCGCAAGCATTCAACAACCTGAGTTCCATCTCAGTAAGTCCGTTGAGGAAGTTCTCTATCAACACATGTTGCGGGAGTCCCATGATTGTAGCAGTTCGCTTCTAGTTCCCTGAACCGCTCATAATACTCTGATTGATTCCCCATGCAACTGTTTCGGCGCAGCTAACTCTCTACGTAGCAGTGACACCTTGGCCGCGGGATACTTGTCTTAGAATCGTTTCATGACTCGGGCCATGTCCTTATTGATCCCGGCGCTAGTCCCATCAACCATTGTCGAGCTGAATCACATAGTGAAAACGGGAAGGCTCTAAGCTTCAACAATTCTGGGTCCTCATTCCCATTCCTCATATTCTCACAAATGGCTGCGAATTCTCGTACATGTTTTACTGGATTCTCACTAGCCATACCATGGAACTTTGGTATGTAGTGAACAAGCTGAGTCCGCAGTTCGAAGTGTCCATCTGGAGGCAGTACTATGCACCATGGTTGATTCACAGCTTGAGGAGCAGACATCTCCTTGATGGTGCGTCGCGCCACTGGTTGAGCAGGCACGCGCGCGACAGGAGGTGGCGCGCGTCTATCCATGTTATCGTTCAACTGATTATCGTTTCTGGGTAGTTCAACGTCCATTCTGAACTCTAAGTCTCTTCGTACTTCTCTTCTGATTGCCTCGAGTTCAGCTGGGTTCAGGCGTGCAAAAATGTTGTCAGCGTTACGCGCTGGCGCGTCTGGAGTTCCTGCTCGTCTGCCGATGACACTATTCTCACCAAAATCTTCCATGCAAAAACAAAAACAACAACTAAATTAAACGTAACTAATATTTTTGGATTTTTTATTTAAAAGAAACGAAAAGAAAATAACAAAAAGAAAAAGGAAAAGAAAACTTCTCTAGCCGCTCCCCGGCAACGGCGCCAAAATTTGACGAGCACGTCGTTGAGTGCTGCAAATTTATCCCGACTCTCCTTACTAGTATAGTATCGGCAAGCTGGGGTCGAATCCACAGGGAACGGTGGAAGTCTCTTCTCAATCTACAAACTAAGAATTGGGGTTGTGAGTAAATGATACGAAGAAAAGACAGAAACTGGTGCGCAAATACTACTGGCGCACAAACAGACAGTAAGTGAAAAGATGTAATTAACTATGCAAGAGATGATCTCGGTTCAGATTTATCACTATGAATTTCTATGTTTATCCTCGGTCACTAATGATACATGACATGTTGTTCACGTAGGTTAAGGTCCTGTCACAGCTTAATAACCTACACATACATTCCGGTCAAGGTCCGTATGATATTATTACTCAATCTAGTCTAGTCAATAACGAATCCGGTCAAGGTAGTTAATGCCTATTCTAGTGTTACTCCTATCATTCACAGTCACGTACTTCTGATAGTTTAACTATAGATAAAAGATTCTACAACTACGTCTGCGGTGCAAGGCTTCGCTTAATTGTCTAACCTAATTATCATGCAATTGAGTTCGGAATAATAATACTAAACTTAATCATGCAAATTAAGAACAAGACCTCAAAACATATTATTCATATATCAAAACTGATAGAGAGATAGAGTAAAAATAAAATGTAACACAAAATTCACCCCACACCACAAATTTATAGTGCTCAAAGCCCATATGCATGCATGGCCCAAAACTACATGGGCCCAAAACTAAAACTAAACCTAAAACTAAAACTAAAACTAAGCAAAACTCAAGCACAAACAAAAACAAACAAAAATAAAGCTAAGTTAAGTTTGTCGGAGTACCTTCCGACGAGTGCTTTGTTTAACTTCAGTAGCTCGACGCAAATGTGCATTCATAGCGCACGGACCTCCTCCCCCACACTTGAGCTTCTGCCTACTTCTGTATTATCATTTTTTCTGCATAGCAAAAATTCAAGTGAGTTAGTATCAGCATATAAAACGTAATTAATATGATCGGAGGGAAGAGAAATAGAAAACGCAAAGTCTCGCGTGTTAGTCCCCTGAGTCGCGCAGCTCTGTTCTGTAGAACCATTCTGCGCACCTTCTCCTCATTCCTGTGCTGGTCCCAAGTATCATACTGCTCTCTACCTCACTCTCTCTCCTTCTTATCAGGTGGTTTGCTCTTCGTGTTGTTCTGAC
This sequence comes from Sedum album, assembly GCA_006409495.1. NCBI lineage: Eukaryota > Viridiplantae > Streptophyta > Magnoliopsida > Saxifragales > Crassulaceae > Sedum > Sedum album. The sequence goes on along the minus strand of QZGG01001082.1, from coordinate 6,595 downwards.
GTGCCATGGGTATCATCTTCTGGTTGGCGCGCAACATCTCAGAGTGCATCGGTCTGGATGTAGCAGTTTTGTCTCTGAACTTGACTTGGTTTTCCACTATCGGTTCTTCAGATTATCTTATTCGGTTTATGACATCTAATCTGAGTTTCCGTTTCTTATCTTGTAATGTCACAATACCATTACCGACGTCGATGCATGCTTTTGCAGTTCTCATAAATGGTCGGCCGAGCAACACGGTTTCTCTTACTTCAGCGTTCGGCTTGTTCATGTCAACTACGTAAAAATCTGCTAGAAACTTGAGTCCACCGACATGAGTCAAGACATCCTCTATCTTTCCCTTTGCTTCGGTCCGTGAGTTATCCGCAAATAATAGACCAATATCTTGTCGCCTCTAGGGTCCCATAGATGACGCGGAATACAACGAGTAAGGTAGCAAATTAACCGAGGCCCTAAGTCTAGCATTACACTCGCTCGCAAATGTATCTCCAATGGTGCATGGAATGGTGAAACTTCCTGGATCAGCGAGCTTCTCTGGTAAATCTGGAGCCAAACATAACTTCAAGCTTGCCTGGAAATCATTCAGCATGATTTCATCCTTCTGTTCTGGTGCGTCAGGGTTGGTGCGTGTAAAGTCTGGTGCGACGACTAATCCTGTATTCAGCTCTGTTGCGCCATCAGTAGCGCGTGTATCAACTGGCGCGCTAGTACTGTCCGGTTGGGGCGCATCCATCTGAACCATGTTGATACTTCCTTTCGGGTTCTGAATGACCTGAGAAGGCAGATTACCATCAATCGCCTTTAACTCGTTTACTGTAGTGGCAATCTGAGTGAGCTGGTTTTCTATCAACTTGAACCGTTTATCGTTCTGCTCTTCGTTCCTTCGCACGGTCTCATCCAACTGACCACAATTTCTTCCAATGACTTTTTTGGCTGCTGGTTGTACTGTGCTGGGCCTTCAGCGCGTTTGTGCGGCGGGTTGTAGAAAGCAGCTGGCGCGTAAGGTCGCGCGGCAGTGGGTGCATTAGGTTGCGTGCGCCAGTCAGCGCGCGGTCTTTGGAAATTCTGCTCGTTCTTCTAACTAAACCCGTTCTCAGCTAAACCAAATCTAGGCTGTCCTTGCCTAGCTTGTCCGTTATTCCATTCTCCTACTGCATTAACATCTGCGTGTTCTTCGAATAGGGAGGGTGATAGAGCACAGTTGTACGCTACTTTAAGTCCTTTACATTGCTCATATTCTAACATATTTCAGTATAAGATTACGCTTTTGGTGTAGTTTTGTATCTCAGGTTCAAAAGATAAGTTAGAACAAAAACGCAATAAGAAGGCTGAATTCCGGACCAAAAGACAACAACTTGACAACAAAGGACAGAAGACTACTAGCGCGCGAGCACCATGACGCGCGAGTGTGGGTCGCGCAGAAGACAGCAAAATGGTGACATCAGCAGACAGTGAGATATCCGGAACGATGACGTCATCACGCGCGAAGAATTTTTCTAAGTTCGGTTTTTGGAGACTTATTATTTCCTAAGCTGATTCTTAGAGATAAAGATGATTTCCTACAGATATCCTTGCCTAAATATTCATGGAAATCCTAGGAGGTAAGGCTATAAATATCAAGCTTCATGGAAATCACAAGAGAGCAATTTTTAGAGAGAGCTGACGGCGCAGAGCAGGATTCAGGCGAGATCATGCGCACAAGCTGTCACGCGAGCCTGCCGACGCACTATACAGATTTGTCTTGTTATTTTAGTTGTCTTATAATTATTCTTGAGATGTATTCAATCAGCATGAGTAGCTAAACTCACTGAACTCGGTTTGGATTTTAATCTATGAATTATATGTTTTGAGATCTTATTCTTAACTGGCATGATTAAGTTTACTATTATTATTCCAAACTCAATTGCATGATAATTAGGTTAGACAATTAAGCGAAACCTTGCACCGCAGACTTAGTTGTAGGATCTGTTATCTATAGTTAAACTATCAAAAGTATGTGACTGTGAATGATAGGAGTAACGCTAGAATAGGCAATAGCTACCTTGACCGGATTCGTTATTGACTAGACTAGATTGAGTAATAATATCATACAGACTTTGACCGGAATGTATGTGTAGGTTATTAAGCTGTGACAGGACCTTAACCTACGTGAACAATATATCATGTACCATTAGTGACCGAGGATAAACATAGAAATTCATAGTGACGAATCTGAACCGAGCTCATCTCTAGCATAGTTATTTGCATCTTTTATACCTACTGTCTGTGTGTGCGCCAGTTGTACTTGCGCAGCAGTTTTTCTTTCTTTTAATTGTTTCACTCACGCACAACCCCAATTCTTTAGTTTGTAGTTGAAAAGAGACTTCCACCGTTCCCCGTGGATTCGACCCCAGCTTGCCAATACTATACTAGTAAGGAGAGTCGGGACAAATTTGCAGCACTCAACGACGTGCTCGTCAAATTTTGGCGCCGTTGCCGGGGAACGGCTAGAGAAGTTTTCTTTTCCTTTTCCTTTTTGTTATTTACTTTTCGTTTCTTTTAAATAAAAATCAAAAAAAAATTAGTTACGTTTAATTTAGCTGTTGTTTTTGTCTTGCATGGAAGATTTTGGTGAAAATAGTGTAATCGGCAGAAGAAGAGAAACTCCAGACGCGCCAGTGCGCAACGCCGAAAACATTTTTGCTCGCCTGAACCCAGCTGAACTCGAAGCAATCGAAAGAGAAGTACGCAGAGATTTAAGTTCACAATGGACGTTGAATTACCCAGAAACGACAATCAGCTGAATAATAACATGGATGGACGCGCGCCACCTCCTGTCGCGTGCGTGCCTGCTCAACCTGTGGCGCGACGCACCATCAAGGAGATGTCGGCTCCTCAAGCCGTTAACCAACCTTGGTGCATTGTGCTACCTCCTGATGGACATTTCGAGCTGCGGACTCAACTTGTTCCCTACATACCAAAATTCCATGGTATGGCCAGTGAAAATCCAGTGAAGCACGTACGAGAGTTCGCGGCCATTTGCGAAAACATGAGGAATGGGAACGAGGATCCTGAGTTGCTGAAGTTGAGAGCTTTCCCATTCTCGCTATGTGATTCAGCTCGACAATGGTTGATGGGGCTAGCTCCGGGTTCAATAAGGACATGGCCCGAGTTACAAGAACGGTTTCTAGATAAATTCTATCCAGCGGCCAAAGTATCACTGCTACGTAGAGAGCTAGCTGCGCCGAAACAGTTGCATGGAGAGTCACTATCAGAGTATTACGAGCGGTTTAGGGAACTTGAGGCGAACTGCTACAACCACGGACTCCCACAACATGTGCTCATTGAGAACTTCCTCAACGGATTAACTGAGATGGAACTCAGGTTGTTGAACGCTTGCGCAGGAGGCAACGTGAGGAATATGTACCCAGAGGATGTTTGGAAGCTGATAGAAGACACTGCGGACCAAGTCAGATATAAAGTGTCGATGTTAGGACATGCGAATTCTGTCACGCCGCAGATCATCAGACTGACGCATGCCCCTCCCTATTCGAAGAACACGCAGATGTTAATGCAGTAGGAGGATGGAATAATGGACAAGCTAGGCAAGGACAGCCTAGATTCGGTTTAGCAGAGAATGGATTTAGTTGGAAGAATGACCAGAATTTCCAAAGGCCGCGCGCTGACTGGCGCGCGCAACCTAATGCTCCCACTGGCGCGCGACCTTACGCACCAGTGACTTCCTACAACCCACCACACAGACGCACTGAAGGACAAACGCAGAATGCTCACCACCAAGAAGTCGTTAGAGGAAATAGTTAGTCAGTTGGCCGAGACAGTGCGAAGGAATGAAGAGCAGAATGATAAAAGATTTAAATTGATAGAGAACCAGCTCACCCAGATCGCCACCACTGTGAATGAACTGAAGGCTAGTGATGGTAATCTGCCCTCTCAGGTCATTCAGAATCCCAAGGGAAGTATCAACATGGTTCAGATGGACGCGCCACAACCAGAGAACACTAGCGCGCCAGTTGATACACGCGTTACTGATGGCGCAGCAGAAGAACAGAGTACGGGAATAGTTGTTGCGCCAGTCTTTACAAGCACCTACCCTGACGCACCAAGAATGAGGATGAGATCATGCTAGACGATTTCCAAGCTTGTTTGAAGCTTTGCTTAGCTCCAGATTTACCAGAGAAACTAGCTGATCCGGGAACTTTTACCATTCCGTGCTTTATTGGAAACACCTTGGTTAGCGAGTGCATGTTAGACTTAGGAGCCTCGGTTAACTTGCTGCCATATTCGCTATATTCAGCATCATCAATGGGACCTCTAGAGCCGGACATTGGATTATTACTTGCGGATAACTCACGGACCGAAGCAAAGGGGAAGATAGTAGATGTCTTGACTCATGTCGGCGAACTAAAGTTCCTAGCAGATTTCTATGTAGTTGACATGAACAAGCCAATACGAAGCCAAGAAACCGTGTTGCTTGGCCGACCATTCATGAGAACCGCGCAAGTATGCATTGATGTCGGTAAAGGTATGGTGACATTACAAGATAAGAAGCACATACTCAGATTAGATGTCATCAACAGAATCAAGTTATCTGAGGAACCATTAGTAAAGGATCGGGTGAGGCTTAAGGATAAGGCACTACACCGAAGCAATCTGAGATGATGCGCGCCAGTCAGAAGCCTATGCCTTTGGCGCGCCAGAATAACATAAAGAATAAGCCACCTGATAAGAAGAGCAGAGAGCGAAGCCGAGAGCAAACGATACTTGGGAACAGCATCGGAACGCAGATATGGTGCGCAGGATGATCATGCAGAATAGGGCTGCGCGACTCAAAGACGCGCGAGAGTAACATGCGCACAACCAGGCGCACGCACAGGGAGTAACACGCGAAACTTCGCGTTTTCTATTACTCTTCCCTCCGATCATATTAATTACGATTTATCTACTAATACTAACTCACTTGAATTTTTGCCATGCAGAAAAGATGACAACACGGAAGGAGGCAAATATTCAAGTGTGGGGGAGGTAAACCGTGCACTATGAGTGCACATTTGCGTCGAGCTAACGACGTTAAACAAAGCACTCGTCGGAAGGTACTCCGACAAACTTAACTTAGATTATTTTCATTTGTTTTGTGTGTGTTTAGTTTTAGTTTTAGTTTTAGGGTTAGTTTTGAGTTTGGGCCCATGTAGTTTTTGGGCCATGCATGCATGTGGGCTTTTTGCACTATAAATATGTGATGTGGGGTTCATTTTGTGTCACTCTTCATTTTCATTATCTCACTAAACACAAAAACCCAAAGCCACCAAGCCACCACCGCCGACGCCGCCGCCCCCAGAATTCTGTGAATTTCAACCAGAACGTAGATCTCAGTGCAGGTATTCTACTGTCAAAATTTCATTCGATTTGGATCAGTTTTGGTGTGCCAATTGTTCAGTGAAGTTTAGATCTAGATCTGCATAGTACATGCGCGTGACAGGACACGCGCGCCAGTTTAGTCAGCGTGTTGTTTTGCTGCTACAATGTCTATCTGTGTGGACAGTCGGAAATTGGATTTTGAGATTAGGCACAAGCTGTACAGTAGGTGTGAATTTTGCCTACGGTTTTTTTGATGAGGAGTTCCTCCGCGAGATGGGGCTCTACGAAGAAGTGCATGCGGCTTTCACCGCAACTGGATGGGGATCGTTTATGGATCTGTCTCGGACACGACGTGGAGGATACATGGAGTTCCTCGCGTCGTATGAGGGTTAGCTGATCGGATTCGGTACCGCCACAGGGGCGTGTACTACGAGGCCACGCCATCACAGTTTGGCGCAGTCATGGGACTGCGCGCATGCCTGGCGCAGAGGTGGATGAACACACGGACCAGGAAGCCTGGGACGATTGGACTGACGGCAGCAAGCCGTATGCCGGAGGAAGGAGCCTCGGACGAGCTTTGACCGAAGATGTTTTTCATGCAGGGCTCATCTCCCACTCCATCATCGGCCGCTACAATGGATCTCAGCGGCCCGGACTATGATATGGAGATCCTCAAGGGTCTCTACTATGGGAAGAAGGTGCGCTACACGCGCCTGCTCACTAGCTACTGGGAAGCTGTGAGTATGAAGGGCCCGCTCTATGCGGAGGACTGATCACGCACTTCCTGCGTGCGTTACACATGGAGCCGTGGAGAAGAGCACACATCATCGGGCAGATACCTGACGCGCCAGAAGATGCGCCTTACAAGGGAATCAAGATCGCGCGGATGGTACCGCGTACTGGAGCTATCGGCGCGGATTGGAGAACTACAGAGTGCGCCAGTTGAGGTGCGCCAGAGGTAGTGGCGCAGAGTCAGTGGCACCAGAAGGAGCAGGCGCCAGACCGGGTGCGCAAGCTGAGACCAGCGCACAAGGAGGTCGCGCCTATGTGCAGATGGACGAGCGCTGGGTGTTCAACGCCCAGCGTGTTATGGAGTATGTGGCACCACAGGGTGCCAACTTGGACATGACGCCACCCAGAGGTTGGCACGCTGGAGACCCGATCCCGAAGGAGTATGCGCTGCAGGGCGAAGACCCAATTGAAGAACTCTCCCGGTCGTTTTCATTCATCTTTTAAATATTTT